>JAQGAR010000475.1:0-14926 GCA_034697865.1 Oribatida sp.
GACCCTCAAAAGGACAGAGGACAGATAGGCCGAATAGAGGACTGTCCTCTAAAAAAGAGGACGTCTGGTCAGCCTAGTGAGCTATCAAGTCATTACTCGTTCTATTCATTCATAGTTATTGTCTACAGTTTTGTCTATTTTTATCCAAGAGATCAATGTTCCTAAAAAACAATGAAACTAATGATGATTTCTCATAAACTATATCATCCATTTGACCGTTAATCGATCGGACGAGCACTTTACACAAACATGGTCATTTACCAGCACTTATTCTTTTAGCTATAATTATAAACTGACACTTTGAAGTTCATAAAAGTGAAAATAATCTATATAAGTCTAAAAACTCTCGTAATGACTGAATGGAAAACATTAGAAATAGCAGAAAGTCTCTTAAATACATTAATACACTATTCTATAGTGTATCTAGTTCAGTTTATATAATAAAACCAGAGATGAGCAAGGTCCGTGACCTCGGGTGACCAGGTAGGGGATAAAATGGCGACCCGAAATATCGGAAATCCGTTTCTCTTGAAATTATCCTCTCTTATCGTTGGATAAAACTAGAAGCTTGCAAATTTTGTTGTAGACTATGTCCGCGAAGTATTTCACTTTTACCTTAACCTCTAGTTCTTTGACAAAATTTTTAGATAAAGTACTTTCTATGATCTAGTTGATCCCCAGTCTAAGTCCTAATAACAAAAGTACCGACAGATTATTAGAGAGGATTTGCAGATAACAACTCATCGCATGAGAAAAAGGTCACCGAATTCGACACAAGTTTTCTATTTGTGATTTATTTCAATAAAAAGTTTGTATTTGATGTAAAACACATCAGTTATTGATTCACAGAGTTTCTGATCGAAAGAAACGCGCAAATATTGGCAAAAAACAGAGCTTTCGAATGGAAGGACTGATGTGAAGCACTCACCACATTTTTCACAAGTCAAACAATATTTTAAACATTTTGACGGATATTTCAGTTCTTCTAATTATATATTAAAGTAGTACTCAAATGAAAAGAGTGAACAATAATTATTAGGGCGAAATGAATCTTCATTGTTATGATGTGTGGCCATCCCTGTATTATGCAAACACAAAACAGGGCTCTAAAAAGTGAGATCAAAGCTTTCTTAGATGTATTGTAATTGCATTCCGAACCAAATATTGCAATCAAATGCAAATGCATTTCAACTCTCTTTCTATTTGTGTTCAAAGCATTTGATTTAAGGCATGGAATCAAAATGAAAGGCTTATAGTTTTGCAATCCATTTATCAAAATAAAGCATCCACTAGAAAATTCTCATTTTGTCAGAGACAGAGGTAAATACAACTGAGTAGCAGCCGGTGCGTTGACACAGGACACATTGGTTTTGTTTTTCTTTAAAATCTTATTATTTTTCTCAAATCTCAGAGATTTTTGAAAATTTGAGTAAACTTTCAAATCTGTAATTTATTTTCTTACTTATTCTTTTAAATTAAATTGAAACTAGTTTGTTTTAGTTACATTTTCAAATGAGCAGGTTTAAATTCATGGCATTTTGCAGACGTGATTTACTTCATCAAAAACTGTTCCTGCTCCGCAGTGGAAAACGATATCCTGGAACTTTCCTCCACCATTAGGAATACACTCGTGATATATATTCCTGTCCTGTGGGTCTGCAAAGAATCCATTGCCGGTGCAAACAAATTTTCCACCAGGACCGGGCGGTTTAGTTGGTTTGGGTCCATTGGTGTGGTCACCTGGTTTTTGTGTTACGGGATCTGGTCCAGATGTTTGTCCCCCTGGAGTGACATGAGTTTCCTCTATATGCACATCGGGGCCGTCCACTAAATAATAAAATTAACCATTTAATTAATATTCACATTGATATTCTAAACTTTAAACACTCAAAGTTGTGAACATTTGCCTAATTTATGCAAATTTCTAAAAAATGCAATATACATTTAGATCATTTTATGTTGTCACCCCCCCCCCTGTCGATTCTTTTTAGGAAAGAATGGCTCTAGAGCAACTAGAGTCTTTTATAATCAAGGTGAGTGCTTTGTTATTAGCGTCTCTATTAGAAAAGTATTTATTCAAACTGCTAAAATTCATAGTAATGCATATTACTGGCTTGTTGAACAATAAACCTAGTTAATCTTATCGTTATAGAAGAATCTCGTTTGGTTTGAATAATTTGGCATATTTTAAACAGTTTGAGTTTGAGCCTACATACCTCCATTCAATTCTCTGCTTAGGGTTTTAAGGAGAGGGAATTTTCCTTTTCCGCACAAGCCTTTGAAATCATCAGTGTCAATTGACCAGACCATTCCTCCTCCTAAGCCTTTCTTCTTCAAGAAACGTACTTTCTCTTTTAGGCTCTCTTCGTCATCGTAACCGAGCCATTGGTTTCCACCGACAGCATAGGGAACTTTTTGGGTTGGCTCCCGGTAAACTTTATAACCTTGTTTCAAATTTTGACAAACCTGTAATTAGAATTTGACTAGATCATTGATTTTTTGTTGCAATATTCTTATAATTCTAAATGCATAACGAAATTCAAGGCATAGAATGTAGAGACACCTAATGACGAGTCAGACATTCATTTGAACATAAGAATTTGGGAGCTATCAGAAGCTAGGCAAATTCATATACTTATATAATATAAGTTATATTCAATAATCAAATGTTAATCACCTCATTATAACCTAATGTTCCTACTAATCTGCTGAGTGGGCCAGCATTTCCACCAGCTCCGGTAGCAGGTGCGCCCATACCAAAATTACTAGCTGAAGCCAAAGTGAAAGTACGAGCGTATAACGGCACTCCCATTACCTAATTTATAGAAACATTTAAAAAGCTGTCCATTCAAATGTAAAGATGTACTATTTTTTTGGGGTCGGCCCCCTTCTTGAGCCAATAATCCACTGCGTATTCAGTAGTGAATTCTTTGTCCAGTTCGTTGTCTTGGGGCCGGATATATAGTGGAGAATTATGGGCTAAATGTGAAGATTTGGTTAGACCAGCCAATTATATTGAAATAGTAAGTTCACCTGTTCTATTTTCCCAACCACCATGGAAATCATAGCTCATCAAATTAATGATATCAAGGTACTTATTCATTTGAGGCACATCATATGCCCTGTCAATCGTTGGCTTTCCAGCCGACACAGCACAAGAAAGTATGAATCCGTGGGGTTGGAAAGCTTCGTGCAATTCTTTCAGCAATTCGATATAATGTCCTTTATCTGCAGCGCTACCGGGCTTACGATCTCCGTCACCAGATGCTTGCATTGCTGGGAATTCCCTATAATCATAAAAATCATAAATATCTAATCAAATGTAATCTCGATATGTGAGTCTAAAGCTATTGTAATTTGCAAACAAACAAGTCTAAAGTACAATGTAATTATCAAGGTACAAAGTATGTGATTCTAATTGACATTATACCCAAACTAAAACAAAGGGTTAAAGTATTAGATAATATTCTGGGTATTTGTGATCAACAAAAAAAACTTAAGCCTCAATTGATATGAAGTGATATTATCAAAGTTTCTCTTTCGATGAGAAATCATTGAAAGACGCAAAACAAAGTCATCGATTAATTACTTAATTTGCGATAAATAGTGACAATGGTAAGTAATTTGTAAGTATTGGATCCAAATAGCAAACATCTAATCGATTGATCACATATTATGAAAGTTTAGGCAACACTTATAAAGTAAATGATTGAATACCAGTCAACATCTAATCCGTCGAAATTGTATTTTTGAAGAAATTTGACCACAGAGTCAACAAATGTTCGCCTCGAAGAGGGATTGGAAGCCATTCGCGAATATTTATCCGATCCCTCATTCCACCCGCCGATTGCTATCATTGTAGTCAAATGTTTGTTGATGTCCCTCAAGTGATTGAATCGCCGATACATTCCTGGTTTTCATACAACCAATTTAAGAACGAGCAATTGTTTAACACTTGAACTAACCATGTCCCCATTGAAGACCACTATTCCAATTGGTGTCGCCGGTGTCCAGACCCACGTCATACACCCCAATTGTATTGTCGGCCTCCAGTTTGGTGAACCCATATATCATATGAGTGCAAATATTAGGGTTGGCGTCTTCTGCTTGAAACTAACACAGAATCAATTATTACACATAATTCGCAATACAAATGACTTACTTTTCCATCTCCAGGTCTATAATAGGACCATGTTCCCCAATAGCACACTACTTTGTACTGGTGGTTATTTCGATCTAAAGATATGCCAACATTGAGTTAAATATTTAAACTTTCTTTGTTATTAGTATGCATTTGACGTGGGTAGAATGGTTTGAAATTGGGGGAAGGAGGCGAATAACAAAAATCGGAAGTCTTGGTTACATAATATTATCGTAAAATGTATATTAAATAATTTAAATTTTATTTTGCAAAAGTTGCGAAACTTGAAATGATAAATTCAAAGGAAATTGATCATAAATTGACCATTAATTTATTCATTAATGAATTAAGATATGATTGATTGGTTGGTAAATACTATTTGCATTAAGAAGCTACTAAATAGATAAAAAAAAATGATTGACATTTTACTGGCTAACTAAAAGTTCCTAGTAACATCACAAATCTCTGTCATCATAAAGTTAACGAAAAATGGAGGAAAACATTAAAGTAATTAAGAAAAATAGAACTAAAGTGATTATTACTATATTTTTGCTAGGTAACAACTAGATTAGGTTATAGTTACTACTTGCTAACTTTTTCGTTTGTCATAAAAGTACCAGTATCATAAAAATAAACTCTTATTGAATCCACTAACCTCTCGATGCATAAGCGGTGGTTAAGAATAGAATAAATGCTAGAATTTGAACGGCAAACTTCATGGCACAGTTGTTATGTCTGTCCCGACTCACACCTATTTTTCTAACAAACAAAAGTGAACTCAGATTTATTGATATTCGATTTATATAGAGTAGAGACTGAATTTTTAGTAACCAAGCGATCAAAATTAAGTAATGATTTTGTTTTCTCCGAACAGAAATAAGCGTCACTTAAACCAAAATCATATCGAATGTTATAGAAGTGGGGATTATATGCTTCAACATCTCCCCGATAACATTTGATTCTAGCATATTTTATAGACAGATGCGGGACACGTATAAATAATTTAATAAACAATTGCATATGAATTGGCCCAGATTTATTCAACTAAATAGTTGGCAAAGTAATTAAATCTGTCTACGCATTTGGCAAATGTTTAAAAGGTTAAAATTTAAAACAATCGACAAAAACAAATCCCCATGATTTTATGATTGATTTTATGATTTTATGGATTTGTAATTGAGATAGATAAGAAGATTTGAAAGAGTTCTGAGATAATAAGGTACTTGAAGCTTGAAATTTTGTTTCAAGGCTATTCAATAACATCGTATGTTTTTCTTATTATAGAATTTGACATAAAATTCAAAGAAAAGATTTTGAATAAAATGAATAAAAAAGTTTTTCATAAACCAAGACATCAGAAATCAGTTTTAAATTCTTGAATACTTGTACTGAAAAGCCCTGAACTGGTATTCAAAGTTCATAGACGCTGTTCATTATGATCTTGCCTCACAACTTGTCTCATCTCAGAGAAATGTAATCACAATGAGTTCAATGAATTTCTTTCACAGATATAAAGAGAATTAATCATAATTAAAAGCTAAAAATAACCTGGTCATCATTTTAATATTTCAATTGAGCTTACCAACTTTTTAGCATTTATAGATTCAAATAAAAACCAAAAAATAGTCGTAGAGGATGGTATATTTAATTAAGCAATTTAATATTCTGGTTAATTTATTCACTTCAAAGGTAAATAAATTTTTTAAACGCCAAATTATTTCAGAGGAAAATCCAGCAAAAATACATCTTATAGTATGAGCAAGAGCCATCAAATGAGTAAAAGTCAATCAGATCGAAAAATGAATATTAATGAATTGTATCAGTTTACATAACAAACTATTGGCCATTTCAAATGTAAATTACTGGCTATTTTGAATTCAAGACTAGTGACCTTGGTGGGGTGAAAAATGCTCTTTAAGTCATTCACAACTTACCAGAGACCGAAGTTCTTCTCTATTTATTTGTGAAGGGTTTGAAAACCTTGAAAACCAGTTTTTCGGTAAACGTTTTGAGTCCAACAAAACATATCATTCTTTCAGTGGAAGAGCCGGTCATTAATGTATTGAAATCCGTAAGTTATTTCAAATATTATTAATTTTCTCAAACAATTTCCCTTCGATTACACCATTTTTTATCCTTGATCCTAATTTTCCTATTAATCTATATTTCCACACCAGTGAGGAAATTTAAAGAAACTTTTCCCTCTAATTTGTTATCTTGTTTACAAAAAGTACCTAAAAGTACATACATACATGTATATTTATATAAATTAAGATAAACAATTGTCAAGGTCAAGTTCGATGCATAACGATGCATAATGATGACCTAACATGATTGAAATAAAGATATTCGAGGGTAAATTAATGTTTGTTTGGGTCTAAAGTCATTTCAAAACAAACTCATTGTGTTTGGTGTGAGTAAAAGTTATTGACCCAAACACTCAACACATTGCGAAATTCAACATTAATTAATTCAAAGGTAGATTTAGCTTGAAACTCTCAATGGCAACAATATTGTTATTTCTCCCGAAAATTGAATCTCAATTTACATATTTATTCATTTGATTTGTTTTTCTAATTGAAACGAAAATATTTATCAAAACTTAAATATTGTATTTCCTTTCGATGTAATAAAATATGTTTATTTATCCCTTTAAAATATGATCTTGAAAGCAGTTTTTTCTGGATAGGAAAATTTCAACTATCAGTTTGATAATCAATTAAAAGGTTAAAATTATTAAAAGTTTCCCACGTGGCAAAAAATGGTTTAAACATCCTTTTTTAAAACATCGTTTTTATGTGATTCGGGTGGAAGGGTAGACTGATCTCGCAGAATCTATTGTGATGGGCGCATCAATCCATACAAGTGTATATTTAATAGCACAAGTTTTTTGAACCTACTGTTTGACAGTCTTGTGATTTCATAACAAGTTTTCTAAACTGGAGGTTATGTTAACTCTTATCTGCAGACAGAAAATATACAAAAAGTGGTCGACACAACGCATAAGCAGTGTATGACTCACACGGTATGACTGATGCAGTCGTGCCTCCAATAGAACATTACAATAAGTGTTTGAAAGGATCAACATTTGCAGTACTGATGAAACCCTCCGATGCTTTGATTGATTCTTGTCATCGAATTCTCGCTTAAAACCAAAGCAATTGAAAGACGTTTAGTTTTGAAATTTCAATTACATTTTAAATTGTGCGAAGATTTTAACCAAAAAGTGATCCAAAGCTCAAATAATTGTGAAAATGTTTCGTTTGATAGAAAATTGGCCGCAATTTCGGGCGACAATTGTCAACATTAATATGGATTTGCATTCATTGGTCCGTTCGCTCAGAAATAGCAATAATAATAATAACAACCATACAATTCAAAAGATTAATGCATTAAACAACTGTTACCGGGAGAGTGTCATGGAATGTCATGCTGAAAGGCCTGCCCGTCTGGATCGTCTCCTTCTACAGGAGCCAGCTGGTCATGAAGTGCAAGTCATGAACGCTTGGTCTTTGACCCATAAGAGTCCGCACATTAACATTAGAAGTGAAGGTCTTTTTGGAAAACGAAGACCAGTGGCAAAGTCTACCGACTGCATGAGGGGTCGCCAAGGATATACTTCAGGCATTCACCTATGGACTATTAAATGGCCCGCCGATTGTCGCGGAACTCATGCAATGGTCGGGGTGGCCACAGAAAGCGCTCCTCTCCATACTACAGGTTTGTTTTTCCTTTTAATTCATCAAGATCAAATTTATAAAATAAAATTCTGTGAGAAAATGTTTGTAAATTTTGATTTAAACAATTTGTGAGTGTTGTTAACGTTGACCATGCTTATTCTAGGCTATTGTTCATTGATTGGATCGAATAACGAGTCGTGGGGCTGGGATTTGGTCAGAAACAAGTGTTATCACAACCAAATAGAAGAGACTTATCCAAAGTGGTTGACCACCAATGAAATATTCGACATTCCCGATGAGATAATGGTAGTGCTGGACATGGATACGGGCACACTGGGCTTCATTGTGGACAATATCTATTTGGGGGTCGCCTTTACGGGACTTAAAGGCAAAAAGCTATTCCCAGTGATCAGTACTGTTTGGGGCAACGGTGAGATCGGAATTAAATACGAGTTATATCTGGAACCGAATCCACTGCTCCTCAAAGAGTGCTGTCGTCAAGTGATCCGCAATAGTGTCGGCAAAAGGAGAATATCGAGAATCAGAAGCGAATTGAATTTACCCATCAAATTGAAAAATTATTTAATAGACTGACTGAGAAATCATGTTTGCAAATGAAACCACTGATTTTAAGGTCAACCCTCTCATCATTCAAACGATTCATAATTTATTTATTTTCTCATAAAATCAATTTATTTCTTATTTCGATTCAAAAATAGGACTAATTTTAAAATTCAGAAAATAACTAAAATTAAGATTGAAATCAATCATATCTTTACTCAAATATTAATTCTCTTTAAAGTCAAATAAATTTCATTTTGAATAAAAATGTAAAATAAAGTATTAATTTTATTTTTCAAACTTATCCTGGATTATTAAATAAAACAAGACTATTCATGAATCATGAATTTAATAAAAAGGGAAAAAACCGAGAGATCGTCAACTTTTTATAAACATTTGGTTTCAACCAATAGTCTACGAGCTTTGGGTAAAACCAAAGAGTGCATGGACCTCGGCTAGCTTGCGCCTAGATGAATTTCTAGAGAAACAAATAACCAATTAATAAGTAAAAGCGGGAACGACATTGTGCTGAGTGTGAGTTACATGCTGATTGTATAAATTGCGTTGAACTTGAGTCCAATGAACTTACCCTCATTACCATTGGGTTGTGGCGGCAACATTGTTGCTGAGCATAAGCGCAGTCTAGCAGCTCAAATATCCACAATGATTAGTGGTAAAGTGTACTGGGAAAAATGACAAGAGATGAATTTCTATTTGGAGCCATGCGTGGTGGAGTGCGCCCTGTCATGTCTCTACTCAGATGCTAAGTAAATGTCGTAATAGATCGGACATTTATTTGTAGTCGGAGTAAATAATGTCAATAAGGTGGTTTATTGTTTCTCATTCTTATTTTGTTCTCTTGCTCAATTAATAAATATATGTTGCTTGGTTATTTAAATTATTGTTTTTTGAAATGAGTTTGATCTTGAAGTTATCATCATGTTTATATAAATCAATAGAGTCCAAAATGAGAGTTAGTGACAATTGTTTCTCAAATTGACTTTATTTTAATATTATTTGCATTTTATTTCTCATCTAATCTTTAATTTGATTTGTTTTACGAGTTTTTCATATTTTAGACCACTTTTCAAATGCAATGAAATAATAGTAACAATAATTGTAATTATTGTTTGTTTGACAGATGACCAGTCAATAGACCATCCATTTGATAGGAAGGCCGTGCCTTTTGTCGGTCCACTCGACCATAGACTACAAACACATCAAAAGTTTGGGTCAATCGAGAAGTGTCTGATTCTGGGTTTGAATGAGAAGGAGTCGACCGGACATGAAGTTAACTCATCAACGAATGACTGGTCGTTTCGACAGTACCCCGGAATCAGTGCTCGATTGGCTCGAAGAACAGCTCGAGTGCAGAGGCATCGACACTGTTGTCTACACCCGTTATATTCTAAGTCTTCTCCAAGACTATGATAGCGATGAAGAGGAAGAGGCGGTGCCTTCGATCAACTCTAAAGCTATGAGTGGCTTTTGTTGTGACAGAGTTGTCAGACGACACTCCACTGCGAAAGAAAACCTTAGACCTGTCACTACCAACAAATATAAGCACCGGAGGTATCGGACTACCTGTCCAGATATCGGACAAGACTGCGCCATAAACAGCGACTACGAGAGGAAGTTAGCGGTTGTCCAGTGTCTCAAGTCTGCGTCTGATCAGGTATGTGGTCTAAGAGGTGTTCCCAATATCCCATTCTAACCTGAATTTGTTTGGACAGGAGTTCGGAATCGAGTCATTCGTCGATGAATTGTGCGATAAACTCAAGAATATTAAGCTTTTGTCGGAAAATGTCAACGAATTGAGTCCTGAATCTAAGTCTGAGGTATCAAACAATAATAATGGCGCCAAAGTGTCGCCCAAAGAACAGGCCCGCAAATACTACGACGCCTTCCCAGCATTGGACCACAATTGCAATGAAGACACGACTCATACCACTAAAGTTGCCGCTGATATAATCCCAGAGGAGACATCAGTCAAACCCTCTTTAGATAGAAACAAATGGAACGGACAGAAGATAATAGAATTTATAAATTGCAACACTTGTGGCGATGGTCTGACACCTGATCTGATTAGTCCTCAAAACGATGACTTCAAAAGCAAAGAACAAAACGAAGACAAACCAGAAATAAATTTAATTGACTTCAAAGAGAAGGGAGAGACCAAAGAGAATGTCTTGAATATCAGAACAAACTTCTATTACTGCGAAGACATCGAATCAAAAGTTATGGACGTCCTTCTAGTCGACAATCAGAGTCCAAATAAGAACTACTTATGTGGGGAAGGCATACAAGAGGTGGAAGAAAACGACAAATTCGAGCGTTTGGTCAATAAATTTAACGGCAATATCGCATCGATTTGGTCGACCGCAGAACCAAATCCCCTTTTGACCAAAAGTGAGAATATCTGGAGTTTCGATTCGTCGTTTTCTTCGAACCAGTCTTCGGCCACTCCCAGTCCCAAGACGTGTGCAATAGATCTATGGTCAACTTTGTCTACGAAGGAATTGAAAGATTCATTGAATGAAAAGATGGCGCCGACTCTCAAATCCTGGAGTAACAGTGTCTTCAATGCTCTCTCAGATGACGGCTTTATTGATGGCAATCACGACTTCTTAGATGAAGATATCAATTGGTGTTTAAGCGCAGCCGATCTAATTGACAGGGAAGCCAACAGAACAAGCCTTCAGAATCACAAAAAGAACAGTCCCTTCATTGAAGTCAATTCGTTTGGATCTTCAAATGGCAAGACTTCAAACAAATGGCAAAAGGATTCGCAATTCGACAAACTCTTGTCTTTGGCCTCACTTCTGGAGAAGTCGGACAATCGTTTAACTCCTGTTTTGGATGAGAATTTGTTGACTTCTTCTAAGACACACTTCCAGCCCATCAAACAGGATTCATTCGAGAGGGACGATTCAGAAGACGAATCACTTCCTGACCTCACCGATAAAGAGGTGAAAAAACTTGTCATCTGTTCGGAAAAGTGTCCCAACAATAGCGACACAAAACCTCAACAAAACTACGACAGTTTGAAATTCAGACCAATTTCCACATCTTTCGGAGAATTGGCCTCTTTTATGGGCCCCTTTAATGACTTTGAGTGGAGTTCTTCTGATTTTTCGAAGAAAGTTAACATAACCGAGCTAAAAGGGCGTGAAATGAGGTGAGTTGTCTTGTTGTGGTGAACCGATTTGCTTGATATTTAAAAAAATTTCCATATATTTTAGCGACAAATCAACAAATACTGAGAGCGAGTGTTCGACAGATATGAAGACTAAATTGCCGGCAATTGTTGAGACCAGTGTTGAGAGTGAACCCGAATATCAAGATCTTTATCAAATGATTAATGAAGTTCTCCGCAATGGTATCTCAGAAGACAATACGCCAATCGACACGTCCTCTTTGGCCCTTTCAGATGAACCCGAAATTAACAATAATACTGACAATGAAAGCAATTTAAAGAAGTTATCAAATTCATATTTGGATGGAAGTGACTGCCATTCTTTTGAACATCTCTTTACCGATTCGCAAAAGAATGTCCGCCAGAAAAGCTCTTCGGAGTACACCGTTGACGAAGCCTTTGGCGATGAGTTGTTTTACAAAAATACTGATTTCTTTCAACACTTTGGAGATTACGAAGAAGTCTTCGACAATACTTATGCCGCCGAAGATAATTTGGATACGATTTACACGTCTTCGGTCTGCGATTATCCGACGGCCAACTCTTTATCCCACACCAGACAAATGGCTTTGGATTCGCAAATGAATTTGCAATACAAGCTCCGACATAATCAAAGTAAATTCCTTTCAATTGTCTTATTTTAATTGTTTAACTAATGATTGTTCTTTGCGGTCAGATGTCGGACAGTCAGGCCCTCGAGTGGCAAAGCCGTGCACTTTCTTCATTGAAGGCAATTGTAAGCGAAGTGATTGCAAATATTCGCATAAAATCAGTGCCATTACCTGCAAGTATTGGGAGGAAGGCTTTTGTTTTAAGGCCGAATTGTGTCCCTTTCTTCATGGGTATCTTAAGTGAGTTCATTCATTCCTCGAATGTCGACACAGATTACAATCTTTTTGTTTCAGTGATGCAAATCAGGTCGAAACGGACGTCACTTCACCTCAGAGTAAATCGTATGCAATCGAATCGGAATCTGACTTTCCTTCGCTTTCGATTAAATCGGATGACAGCCAGGATTTAACGGGAATGGCTCCAGAAGTGGAACCTTCTGGTGATAATCTGGAGCAACATTTTTTCGATTTCCACACGAAGTCTGTGGCTGACAATAATGGAACAGTTGGGGCGGCGAAGGCTAAGCTACCTATCGCTGTCTTCATGAAGAAGAAGCTTCGAAAACGCAAAGACAGAAATTTGCAATAAATATATTTAAAGACAACAAATATATTAAAATTAGTCATTAATTAAACTAAACTAATGTATCGTATTTTGACTGTTATTCTCATTAAGAATATGTTATCGGAATTCAAATTAAGTCTTAATTGAGTTTCGAGTCAATAAAATCATTGATTCTAACGATGAAAACAATGCCTTTCAGTTATCTTTACTAGTTTATAAGGAAAAGATTAAGCAAAAATTCCTGCAAATTTATCAAGTTGGATTCAAATGGGAGTTTACGTGAGATTTTTGTTTACCCTTTTCCCAATTGTGCTAAAAATATAATTTATTTCAACAACATTTATTATTCTTTTTTAATGTCAACAAATGCAAATCTGAACTTGATAATTGTTTAAATGTATAATATTTTTAGATAATCGCAATTCATCCGTCAATTTATTATTTTAATGGATGAAAGAATTGGAATTCAAGCGAAGACTTTCAGTATCTAATTTACTGAGAATTAAATGACAAAAAAACTTAATTATAAGTAAATTAATCTTGCTATTTATCAATAAGAGAGTCAATTCATTCCTTATTGGCTATAAATCAAAGAGAGAACAAAATGTTAATTAAATTAGTGTTAGCCGACACATTTCATTAGTCATGATAAATTGAATAGATACGATGGCAACCTTCGAATCATAAATCATTTGACAAGCTCTAGACCTTGCACCATTGCAGGAAATTGTTAAATTTATGGAAATTCCTTAATATTTGACGGATGAAATTGGACTAAATCGACATAATTTAATTAAAAAACTAACTTTTATGTCAGATAAAAGTTAATTTCGAAACATTTCCATAAAATTTAATGAAATTGTCTCGAAATCTACAAAAAGACCTTTTTATTAAAATTTTTGAATTTAAACGTTTTGTTATTGAAAAAAACAGACTTTAATTGCAGTTTTGGGCTAAAATACAAAAATTTATTCTTTTCTCGAATTGATTTTCAGACAAATGTCAACAAAAATGTTTCGAATAAAAGGTTCCCAAATATTTGACTCCGATTTCAAAATTGGTTTTTTCAAATCAAATGGAAAATTGTTGAATAATTTAAGACTTTGTTTGCAAAACTTTTTATGCTCACAAGAGTTGATTGGAGTGAACTCAAGATTTGAAAATTATTCAATGCTTAGCATTTACATGCATTCCTTAAGACTAGCCAACTATATCACTTCTTAAAACCCCTTGAACTGCTATAAAATCTGGGTTAATCCCATAGCAACTGGGAACCGTGATCAGCCCTCTATACAAACAATAGTTTAATGGGTTATTAGTAAATAAAATTATAGTTTTTCGACTAATTTACAAACTATAGTCAATTGGGAATCAAATCACAACATTAATCGTTCAATAAAATGAGTTAATTGTACTCATATGGCTCAAAATCAGGGATGAGCTTGGTCTTCGATCTCAGAGGGATTCAGGGGGATTTTCAAACTCAATCTCAGGGGGGGGGGTCAGCTAGGGGATGAAATGGCGGCCGGAAGTACCGGAAATCCTCCATTTTGTCTATAATTTGCCGTTTTTGGCTCCAATTTCCGTTAAATATAGCTTTAATTCAGTCTAAATTACATCAATTTGACCTTTAATACGGTTTAACATTGATATTTAAAGACAAAATGGCGAAAACCTCAGGGGGGTTTCTGAAAATCCCCCTTGTTCATCCCTGCACAATTCTAAAGGAAAATATAGATGTAAGGTAGTAAGGATAAATACTAAAACTATCTAGATTACAATAAACATTTTTTGTGGTTATTTCCCAAATTTACTCGATATTAATAACAGATGAGTGGACAGTAGGTCTTCACTATAATGTGTTCGAAATAATCTCTTTAATAACATTGAAACCAATAAAGGGATGTGACTAAATGTGAGGGACTGGTTGTTAGCTCAATATCTTGTTATCTCAAATAATAGTCAAAGTAATTACAGTGCGTTTCAATTGCATAAAGGCACTAGGTTTTTCTAAGCTCCTGGTTGAACCATTGGTGTTATCATGTTTAATTTCGAGATAGTGATAACTTATTTATCCCCAGACAACATGTGAACATAACCAAGTCTTTTGGCCAAGTAGTTTGTCGCGCGCAAGCCATCATAGAAAAAGTACCGTTTCATTTGTATAAAGGC
>JAQGAR010000476.1:0-14908 GCA_034697865.1 Oribatida sp.
TGAATGCAATGCTGTTTATTATTGCAATTTGCAAAACGTGTTTTCGCCGGACTTCCAAATTAATTAAATATTTTTAAAAATAAAAAAAATTATATAATTTTTGTACTTTTAGTGACAAAACATAACATTATTTAAATGACTTCTCAATGAAATGTCGTTTTCTTAAAGAAATTAAACGTTTTGTAAATAATTGAATCAAACAATCATTACGTTTGAGAAAAACTTTATTTTAGAAAAGAAACAGATTTTGTGTTTTGCTTTCAATTCGTTGTTTTTAATGATTTCGAAGCAAACAATTCAATCAATTGTTTGTTGTTTTCAATCAAATTATTAATTAGTTTTAATTTCGTTTATTATTTGCAATAAATGTATTGATTTTGATCTGTGTTTTACTCAAATTCAGAGTTTTTTTGTTTTATTTTGTTATTTATATTATTGACGTTTGTTTAAAAGATTTGATTTTGAAATTAATTGTAAATAAATTGGATTTAATCGGCTTTTGTTGGAGTAATGGCTTTAATAGAGAGTATCTCTCAATTGAATCAAATGCTGGACAACTGGCAAAAAGACAGCAGGAATTCAGATCAAGTCATTCCTATCCTCAATAAGTAATGAAGTGTTTAACCAAAATTCAATTTTTTAATCGCTTGTTATTTGCGAAGAATCTCCGAATTAGTTGAAAAGGAGACCGAGACTTACCTGAAGATGGACCCTGATCCTTTCGATGATCGTCACCCGAGTCGCGCCCGACCCGACTGCTCGCTCGGACTCGTTCTCAAAACACTTTTCCGTAACGACGACTTCATGAATAAAGTATTGAAGAATTAATTTCTTCATTGGTTTTACCGTTTATTTGTCTTACAGTTAGTGAACGACTACGTCATGCATAGGGACGACACGGATCTACACATCGCTGCCTGTCGTCTAATGTTAGACATTTTGCCCGGTTTAGAGACTTCTGTCGTTTTCAATGAAACGGTATTTCACTTTAAGATTGATTTCAAATTGATAACTGATTTGACACTTGAAGGAAGGTTTAGTGCAACGTCTCTTCAATTGGGCCGAAAGTGCTGCCGACCCCCTTCAGTCATATGCAACGGGTCTGTTGGCCGCAGCTATGGAAGTGCAGGACATCGCTACCAATTCAAAAGACCAAAACGCGAGACTATTACCAATTATGTTGAAACGACTCAAAGAATTGCGAAACCGAAGCATTGAAATTAATGAAAACCATTTAAATGATCGGCCGTTCGTTCACTTGAATAATAGTAGTTCGAGTCCATCCAAAAGTGGTTCCAAAACCAAATCTAATTTGACGGAACTTTCGAGTGAATCTTCAAACAAAGGAAAGCGTACCCTTCAGTCCAGTTCTCCAGATATGAATAAAAGACGTCGGCTTTCAAGTCCTATAAATTTCCCGGCGCTGTCGCCATCCACTTATAACAGTGAATGTTCTAACAGTAGTTGGGCTGAAATGGAGCCCTATATGATTGGCTGCTCTAAAGTTCATCCTTTGACTGAAGAAATGAAACAAAGATTTATTTTACAATATTTGACACCAATGGGTGACTATCAGGAGATGTTGTGCTTTGTCTTTGAACACAACGCTCTCTCTTTAATTATGCATTACATCGATTTGACAAAAAACCGAGACATAAGACTCGCTTTCGATGCCCTTAAGGTTAGACCAAAACCTTTTAACAAATGTTTAATAATTTTATCGAATTCAGTATTTGGCGTCACTTTTGTGTCATAAAAAGTTTGCGTTAGAGTTCTTAAACGCCGGGGGTTTACAACAATTGCTTCAGATATTTCGTCCGTCTGTTGCGGCCACCGGTGTCTCCATTTGTTTATATTATTTGGCATATAATGAGGACGCGATGGAAAAGGTATTCATTCGAGTGATTAACAAATAAATGAGTAAACATTTGATTACTTTAAAAGATATGTCTTTTGCCGAAACATGTTTTGAACGATTTGGTGGCGTATGCCTTATGGCTGTTGGAGTGTTCCCATGACTCGAGTCGATGTCACGCCACTATGTTCTTTAGTCTAAGCTTTTCATTTCGACTTATTCTGGAACTGTTCGACAGTCAGGACGGACTCAGAAAACTACTAAATGTGGTATTAATTCATTGTTTTGTTTATTTGATTCTTTGTTTTCTAAGAATTGTCTTCATTTCAAAGATATTTCTTTTGGACATCTTTTCCGATGAGACTGAATATACTGAAGACGAGTTGTTCACTAAAAGACAAAACGCTCGTCACGTATGCGTTGCACTGAAGCGCTACTATGAGGCACATCTTCTCGTTGAGGCAGAGATGTTGCGCCGCTCCTCCTCTAGTTTCGAATCAACAGCAAAGGACTCCTTTGACACTAATGTTCCGCCTTATAAGTCAACCCGTTTTAGCTATGATATAATTATGGAAAAAGTGGAGACTTTGCTCGAACTGATGCCCATTAGAATCAATTGGAAGCCCGTCGACGAACTTTTAAAACTGAGTGGAGTCAAGCTTTTGATACAATTGATTGCCGTCTCATTCGATTGGAATTTCACCGGAAAGTAAGCCTTCGATTGTCTCTCATTCCATAACTTATTGTAATTATAATTAAGAGCTGAAGCTGTAAGAAGTGCTTTGGATGTATTGGTTGTGTGTAGTGTTACTCCAAAATTCCAAAATGTGCTGTGCGAAAATGTTCCGGTGGGGGAAGACAATCAAAACACTGTCGGAATCAGGTATTCGATCACATTTTCACTCATATTTTCTAAATTCATCATTTGATTTGTATTTAGAATAATTTTGGCCGCGGCTGAAGGAGAGATTGTCGCCGACCCCGACTGTCAGCGTTCGGCTCTTAACGTTATCATAAACTGCGTTTGCGGACCAATTAGTCGAATCGGTGGTTCTATTGCTCGTCTCTGCGGTGGAAGCGCTAAGAAGAGGTCTTTTCGCAGTGGAGAGGATTTGTTAACTAAAATGTGGAATTGTGTTCGAACTAACAATGGAATAATGATCTTGTTAAATCTTCTGATGGTGAAGACACCTATAACTGACGCGGACTCAATTCGAGCGCTGAGCTGTAAAGCGCTGTGCGGTTTGGCGAGAAGTGAAACCGTCAAACAAATCATTTCAAAGCTTCCTCTGTTCACAAACGGACAGTTGCAGTCATTGATGAAAGAGCCCATACTTCAGGACAAGAGGACAGAACACATCAAATTTTGTAAATATTGTATTGAACTCATTGAAAGAGTGACCGGATCTCCGGTGGCCACCAATTTAGAGACTTCCATCGCTAACATTAGTAAAGTTAGTTTTAATTTCATTTGAACTCTTCTCACAAAAGATTCGGTCCTTTAGGCAGAAGTTGTCGCACAGACGAGGATTCAGTTCAACGAAAAAGAGTTATTGCAACTCATTTATCATCATTTAATTAAGAAAGGACTGTCCAAAACGGCACAATTACTTCACACAGAAGCAGATCTTCCAACTGCTAACGCCAATAGAATGTCGAGTTTATGGCCGACTACTCCCATTTCGCACAATCGAGTCGTAAGTTTATTTCCTTTATTTGACGCGTAATTAATTATTTTGTGGTCAGTCCCGTCCCATATCAACAGCACCTCTTCCAAACACTTTATCGACGCCAACACCTAATACTTCGAATACTTTGACTCCAGTCATATTAAATACTAGTCTTCAGAGTCCAAACATGTCTTCTAGCAGTCAATCTTCAACTGTTCCCATTCGAATTCTTCGGCCGAATCCAAACCGAAGTTCAATGAAAAATCCTTTGAGTGTTAAAAAACTTCAGTCAACGCCTCATCCCTCGTCTCCTATCATCAAAAAGCTCAACGAAATGTCGAGCAGTCAGACTCAACCCATGTCCACCATATCTTTAGACTCAATTGTCACCGAATATCTCAGGAAACAACACGCGCTCTGCAAGAATCCGGTGGTCACTTGTCCTCCGTTCGATTTATTCACTCCTCACAGATGTCCCGAACCATTGAACAGAGATTCGGCGCCACTTAATATGACAACTCGTATTCAAAGGAGACCTATATTTCCCCGCTTTGGCGGACATAATGGTTCTAAAATGGACCGCAAATTCATTTATAGCCGTTTTCGACCCATCCGTTCCTATAGAGATCCAGAATCGTCGAGTAGTTTTTCAAGCTGTGCCTTTTCGGTCTGTTATTAATCTAAATTTGAAATTAATGCTAATATCAGTGCCCTCCAGTATGTGGACCAATTTCTCTTCTTGGGAACCCTGAGCGGTGAATTGGCTGCATTTAATCTCCACAGTGGAACAGTAAGTCTAATACTTAGCCAATTGACGACTCATTCTTAATCTATGGATGAATAGCTTGAGGCCACCTATTCCTGTCACGAGTCAGAGATCACACATATCGAGCCCTCGCGGGTAAGGCTTATATTAATTTAATGAAATCTTTTATTTCAATTGTCTTATTTGATAGGACGGCAAGTTGATTCTGACGTCCTCTCTATGGCGCCAACCATTGTCTGCGTTATGGACTTTCACTGATGTCTTCGAAATGAAGTAATTTATTGAATAAAATTAGTACCAATTTTGTTAATTTTAACCGCATTTGTATTAAGACTACCCTTTCGGGAGGACTATTATGTAGAATTCGGTAAACAAACTCAGGATAAAGTATTGGGCACTAAGGACTACACCGCTCACGTATGCAATCATTATCTGCTCTTTAATACGATATAATTGGATTCTTGTTTGTTTGGATCAGTTGTATGATTTGACGACGGGTCAGATGGTCCACACCTATCAGGACGAGAATCTGTCCAATCGTTACGTCAAAAATAGAGCCACTTTTCACCCGAGCGATGACCTAATACTCAATGATGGCGTTCTATGGGACCTCAGAAGTGCAACTCCTGTCCATAAATTCGATAAATTCAATCAACACATTAATGGAGTCTTCCATCCGAACGGACAGGAAATCCTTTCCAACTCAGAAATCGTAAGATTTTAATCACTTGTTTTCAAAGAATTAACTCATATTTGTGACAATTAGTGGGACATCAAAACATTCCATCTCTTGAAGACAGTGCCCGCTTTGGATCAGGTCTTACATTCTTTTATGGTTTGACATTTTTGACACTTAATTTAAATTCTGTTGAAATAGTGTCGAATCAAATTCAATAATATCGGAGATGTCATATATGGAGGTATTGTTTAGTATTTCACTCAATAACTTCTTTTCTAAAATCAAATGTATTTCAGCCGTTTTCGAAGAGGAGAATTCCGAAGAAGAGGAACAATCAAAAAGTCCTTTTGGTTCGTCATTCCGCACATTTGACGCTTACGATTACTCCAGTATTGCGACCATTGATGTCAAGCGTAGTATTTATGACTTGGCTGTCGATCCGGGAGACTGTTATATAGCCTTAGTTGAGAACCAGAATAATAGGGATTCCTTCGCAAATGAAAGCGTTGCGCGACTTTTTGAAATCGGGCGCTCCAAAGAGGATGACGACGAAGAAGACGATGAGGACGAAGACGAAGAAGAGAATGAAGTCGCAGATGAAGATACCGACGAAGACGACAATATCGACGCAACTGAAGACTTTGATCTGGAAAATGGCGACGAATCGGGAGACAGTGACGGCGAGCACAGTAATGACTCAGAATCAGGAGATTCCGACGGCTTAGACGATGAACTTCTTCTCCTCTCTGACCACTCAACTGATCATTCAAGTGATGACGAAGTCGTTTATCAGTTGAACAACGAATAGATTGTCATTCAATTGAATAATAATTTATTTTTTATTAATAACAATAAACTGAATCAAAAAGTGATCACAAATTGAAAAGATTTAACAAATTTTATTATAACTATAATTACAATTTAAATCCTAATCCTATTCACTGCTATCCGACTCATGTCCTCTCTTTACGACCTTTTCTTTTATTCATCTTATCGGAACAGTCGGGACAATACCACTTGCCTTTCGGCGATTGTGTTATTCCGACGCACCCGTAATGAAACCATTCCTTTTGGCACTGAAAGAGAGATTAGTTATAGGAATGAGTGAATAATAGGTATGAGTGAGTGCTTACGTCTTCGTTATCACAAGCAATCATTTCTCCGTAGGAAACGTTATTACAAATACAATATCGGGGCTCATTCGGGTCATATGTCCAGTCGGGCACACCGTTGCTATCGCCGGCCAACGCTTCAGAACTATTCTCTTCGAATACACTATTGACCGAAATATGTGAGGCCGTGTCGGACCCGTACTGACTAGTTCTGCTCCGTTTGTTAGCCCGACCTGATTGACCCGACTTATTAGCGGACGGCAGGTCATAGCCGTACGCTAAAGAATTAGACGACCGATTCATTGGCTCTAAATTGGATGAGTTGTTGATTGAGTGGTCGCGCAAAGGATTAAAGTTATAAATACTATTAAAACCAGAATTAATGGCTTCATAGCTAGCCTTGAGACTAGCGGTTCGTCTTCCCATTTGCATCTGTGCCACAAAAGAGGGTAAGTCTGCGCTCAAATCTATACCAATAAATACCTGTTGTGTTGCAGCGATCGCTTGTGAGGCGGCCGCTGCGATGGCAGTGTTGCCCAAATTGCACCGAAACGAGCCATGAGGTAGTGGTGCAGTCGACGCACTGCTCTTCTCAGGAGCAGATACCGACGAATTAGAAGGTATTAGGGGTGAGTTTAAGGTGGGATTACTGCCGTTCGGGTGATTCACATTATTTGCGTTAACGACAGCTAATAATGGAGTGAAAGCGTTTGCGTTCAGACGATTAGATGTTATGTTAGAACTAGTGATTACTCCGGCGGACAGGGGGTTCGTATTAGGAGGTGTCCCCCTATATACTTCCTGAGTGATCGTTGAAAGCAGTTTCTCAGAAGTGGAGGCCACTTGAGGCCTATCCGGGTGAGGGCCCGAATAGGAGGTGTTATTTGTATTGACATTATTATGAAACGTATACTTTCTCTTCTCTCTCACATGATTTACAGCAACGGGCGGCGGGTTATCCAACTCTAACGACCCTATTTTGAAGCAACAAAAGGTAAGTCTATCGGAGTGGCAACCAGTGATAGGGAACTGACTTCTCTCAAGGATTTCGGTGATCCCCGCGTTATCGGCTTCTAATTCAATCTTAAATTTTTGCAACTCTTGGTCTAAACGTCTGAGATATTTGTCGACCAATTCGTATATTTGATTGGCTAACGAAACCTTTTCCTCCGCGTCTTCTAATGTCTTATAGTAATCCTAAAAGTATTGACCAATTTTTGTTCAATACTTTAACCCTTAAATTATTGCCATTTTTGGTAATCTGAACAAAACCTGTTTTATTCTGTCGTATTCGATGTCTCTCTGCTCTGTTTTCATGTTCTTTGCGTTACCGAAGAACTGTTTACTCTGTTCCTCTAAGTTGTCCATTGCGTCTATCCGTCCAAACAAAACAATTATTATAAACAATTTTCATTTATTTATTTGAGAAAAGTTTAGATCAATTAATAGCCACTAAAGAAGTTGTCAGAGATTTGAGGAAAAGGTAACGAAAAATAAATTAATTAAAGAAATTGAGTTTAATATAGAAATAGAGAGAAAGAGAGATCTGATTGTAAGGAATATGTCTTACTGTGAACTTGAAGATCCATTTCACGCATTTCTGTAAACCGATCTCTCAGTTCTTGTGGTAAGTGTTCGATCACTGAATGCAATGTAAAAACGATTGCATTAAAAACATATTTAAGTCAAAATTTGATTAAAATTTAGGTATGAGTCTAAATGCATGCAATCCTTCAATCGTTTCATTTTATTAAATGTTTTATTGTTTTGGGTTTAATTCAAATAAATTAATGTAATGTCTAAAAGTGGTCCACAAGTAGTGCTCATACTTTCCAAATAGTCCTCCAAATACAACATTTTTGGTTCTTTTGTCTAAACTTTATTATCAATTAATTTAAATTAAAGTCGATTTCGAGTTGAGTTGAGATCTGTTGCAAACAAATTCAAAAATTGATTAAAACATTTGAAAAATTAATAAAAGTTTGGGAAAAAATGTTTGATTGCAATCAAAAGTAGCGCCAAAACATAGATAAGCGATAAAGTAGTCTACGATTGGCTCAATTTGAGTACATTTCGTGATTAGGGTTTGGTTTGAGAGTCGACGTAATGCGTGACTACTTGAGGGAAGCCGTGACTGAACGCCATTTTTGATCGCTTTTTCACAATATTTTAAAACATTTATTTTGATATGAATTTGGATTCGGAATCAAATGAAAGCAAACTAATAGTTTGGGACAGAGTTCGGGAGTCGGGACTCACCTGTGAGTGAATGGTTGGAGTGGTGAGAGTTGTGACCCAAATAGTGGCAAATGGCGTCTAAATTGCGTTTATTGTGAGTATTGGAACAAAACTGAAAGGACTGCAACTTTTCGCACCACTTTTCACAGCACTAGTTGTGAGCACTCGTCGCACACTCGTAGGCCTTCTCACCACTAGTTTCAGTGATTCCAGCACTGACTCACTCCACGCACAGAGACTCGTCTACTGGTGGCGCTCACAGTCCTTCCACTGCTCTGACGTCTCACTGATCCCATGCAGACTCCGCCCCATTCAGTCCACTCTTTCGGTTGAGTTTATGGGAACCACAACTCCCAACACTTGCAAAGCATTGGAACCGCTCTTACATTGCGCTCTCAAACACTATTTATTGACATTAAAGCATTGAATTTAATAAAAATTTTGAACAAAAACTGAACGATAAGTGTACGCAATTGAGTTCGCATTCAGTGAATCGCTTGAGTCGTATAATTGAAACCCATTTTGTGTGCATTTGTTTGTATTGTCGCCAAAAGTCTCTAATTTAATGTTGTCTTCGCTTTTAATATATTTTAAAACTAATAGAGTTTTGAATTCAATTCAATAATCGGTTTGAAAGTCGAACCATTTATTTATTGACCGATATTTGAATCATATTTTTACATAACTTTTATTGTATTATAATTTTATTTATTAACCGATGTTTTGATTCAAAACTATTAATTTGTGATATATTTTCTCATTTAATTGTCATTAGAGTAATGACTAAATAAAAGCCGTCTTTTATTTGTTTTATCGGAAATTATATTCAAAAATGATTGAAGTGTTTGTTTATTCCCTAATCTTCTGATCGGTCAGTAATTTGGTCCGCAAACCAATGGTTTGTGAGATTTGTTCCTTTGATTTGTTTCTCATTTAAATGATTAATTGATTTTCAATTATATTTCAGTCCAAACCATTCAAATGAATAAATTAATCGCGAGTTTGTATTCAAATCTGTGACACAAAGCAATTAATTTGAGAAATGGTTCTCGACTTTGACTTTAAGTCATTTTTGTCGAATATTAAAGCGACGAAACCGCCGTATGTCTGTCCCTTCGAGAAGTGTCAGAAAGTGTATAAGACTTATATAGGAATGCGTTTCCATTTGTATAATTACGACCACATAAACAACAGACAACTGGATGTGAGTCAAACCCCGGAAGCAATGCGTAAGAGAGGCCAATGGCACCACCGATCAGTTGGTCGCTCACCATCGCCGCCCGATTTTCTCAAGACTAACAATCGGGAGGCACTCACTTACGCTGAGGCACAACGACTCGTTGAAGTCGATATCGACGGCAAAGTTCACAGAATTAATATTAACGAACCGCTCGATATCGTCCTTTTAGACGGAACTGACGTCGAAGACTCGCTCCTCAACGGAAGTATTACTTCTTTGAACAACAATTGTGTGAATGACTTCAATAAAAACAAAAAGAGTAGTGAAACACATCTGTCGACTCCAACCACTGGAACTCCCGGTGCGAAGAATGCAAAGACCGGTAAAGGAAAGAACAGAAATGGAAAGTGCGGGAAAGGGAGGAAAGAAATGCAATCCAAACAAACAACATCTCCAACAGAGAAACCGAACGCACCATTAGTTCTTAAACTTCCCGAACCTTCGTTTCGTATAATCGAAGGCTATGACCCACCGAACGCCAAACCACGTTCTTCTTCTTATTAT
This sequence comes from Oribatida sp., assembly GCA_034697865.1. Lineage (NCBI taxonomy): Eukaryota > Metazoa > Arthropoda > Arachnida > Sarcoptiformes > Oribatida sp. The sequence goes on from JAQGAR010000476.1 coordinate 10,065, forward strand.
CGATATATTGAGAAAACCATCGATGATATCGAAGAAGAAGTTGAATACGATATGGACGAGGAGGACACGGCTTGGCTCGATTTGGTCAACAAAAGAAGGAGAGACGATAGACTGCCTGAAGTGCCCGCCGACACCTTTGAACTATTGATGGATAGACTCGAGAAGGAGTCGTATTTCCAAAGTCAAAATAGTGGCAAAGATGTGGGTCCGGCTATAGATGAAGACGCCGTCTGTTGTATTTGCAATGACGGCGAGTGTCAGAACTCGAACGCAATTTTGTTCTGTGATATGTGTAACTTAGCCGTACATCAGGAGTGTTATGGAGTTCCTTATATACCTGAAGGGCAGTGGCTCTGCAGACGTTGTCTTCAGTCTCCCTCCAGAGCTGTTGACTGTGTGTTGTGTCCAAACAAAGGCGGAGCTTTCAAACAAACTGATGATAATCGTTGGTCTCATGTGGTTTGTGCCCTTTGGATACCAGAAGTCTGTTTCGCAAACACTGTATTCCTCGAACCGATTGACAGCATTGGAAACATCCCTTCCGCGCGTTGGAAACTCTCGTGTTATATATGCAAACAACGGAATGTCGGCGCTTGTATTCAGTGCCACAAAGCAAACTGTTATGTTGCGTTTCACGTGACATGTGCTCAACAGGCGGGCCTCTACATGAAGATGGAAGCCGTCAAAGAGATGACTTCTTCTGGTCTGGTCACTAATGTCAAAAAAGCCGCCTATTGTGACGCCCACACACCCACTGATGAGAATGGCATTGTTCTCAGTGGAGTCTACTCATCCGGAGAGGAGGACTCGCGATCTGATAATCAAAGGGTTAAGCAAACGAAGGCTAAATTCAAAGAGAAGATGAAAAAAGCACGAAAGATCCTTGCTGAAAAGCGTTCGGCGATTCCCGTCGTTTCTATTCCGACCATTCCTTTAGAAAGACTGTCCAGAATCGCAGCAATGATTACAATTCCAAAGAGAAACCAGTTTTTGCAGAGATTGTTAGGTTATTGGACTTTAAAGCGTCAATCGAGAAACGGAGTGCCTCTTCTTAGACGTCTACAGATATCTCACAACAATCTGAGAAAAGACACGCATAGAGACGATGACAACGAACATGTCGTCAAAATTAGGGAACAATTGAAATGTTTGAATCGCTTGCGTCAGGACTTGGAAAGAGTCAGACTTCTGGTCGAACTAATCAGAAAACGAGAGAAATTCAAGCGGGAAAACCTTCGCATTCATCAAAATACTGTTGAACTACAGTTAAACCCCTATCGAGTGTTTTTGTTAAATGTTTTGTCACGTCTTGAAGAGAAAGACACCAATCAGTACTTTGTAGAGCCCGTCAGTGTTGAAGATGTTTCGGATTATTTGGATTTCATAAAATATCCGATGGATTTCAGTACAATGAAGGCTAAAATCAATAGAAATGAATACTTTTCTTTTGAATCCTTTGTCAAAGATTTTAAGCTAATCGTTAATAATTGCACAGAATATAACACCAAAGAAACGATATGGCATAAGGCAGCTCTCAAGCTAAACGAGCAAGCAGAACCTATCTTGAGAGAGGCCAAAAAACAGATGCAATTTTATAACCCAATAACCGGATTGCATTCTCAGCCAACCCCTTATGAAATTCAGGTCTCATCTGTTGTGAACAGTTCCCCCTCAGAGAAGAAACAGCTCGAAGACAGACTTAAAGAATTAGAGGAAAGTCTGACGATAGCGAAATCTCAGAAATCTGGTGGTTCTCGAACCAAACGGGTCAGGAGTTTGACCGCAGAAATTGCTAACGTGAAGGACAAAATTGAGTCAACGAACGCCAGTTCCAGTCAAGCGCTTAATCCAACTCTGCATCAGTTCAACGCAACGGCTCTTCAAATGAGTTCGTTTCTCAACTCTAATGTTGCAAACAATCGAAACTCGACTCCAAACAAAAAGAGACAAAAATCTCCGAAAACTAAAATTCAGAACAATTTGATTATTGATTCGGACGGGACTGACGTTTGCGAAAACACTCAAACAAATATAACGCATTTTATCGATAAGATTGAGGGCAGAAAAACATATAATTCTGTTTCCGCGAGTATTAACTCTTCAGAAATCGAAGGACTCATTAGTTCTCCAAATAAACAAAATTCAGTTAACAATCAAAAAGGTTTGTCTTAAGTTCTGTCAGAGTTTGTGAACTAATTTAAATGTTTTCACTCAGAATCTCCACCGAAAAGATCGAATAAAAGCGCCAAAAATGACAAATCATTGAATAGTAAATTAAATAACGAAAAGAATGGTTTGTTTTTATTTTAGACTTCGATTCAAAATTAATTTAATTTCTTTCTGCAGAAACTCCTAAACTGAAAAATTCGCGAACAAATAAGGGAAAGTTGAACGGCGGCTCTCCTCTGAGTGGCTCTCTATCTCCCAATTCACTGACCCCTAACTCTCCGGCACTAAACTCTGGAAATTTTGTTTTTGAAAAAAGTGTTTCTCTCAGGAAAAAGGGTCAGAACTCTAAACTAAATAATAACCTCAAAGGCGTAACAAATGATTCCTCGGATCAGACGACAAATATGTTCACTGAAACGGCAGAATCTTTCGCCAGAGAACAAGCAGTCAGAGGTCAGAATTTTTATATCTTTATTTTTTAATATAATTTTCAATATTTCTTAAATATTAGGTACAAAACGGCGATCAAATAGGAGTTCCTCTTCGCGACCAAATAAAAGACAGCAGACATCTAATAATTCTCTTCGTTTAGAAGTTTCCAAAACAATTCCATTCCCTTTAATGCCTCAGTCGGAGAGTTTTAGTGTTTATCGAAATAGTAAGCCATTCCTTCATTTTTATCCCTTTCCTATGATTCCTATCGCAGATTATCGATATTTCGATTACTTTTTTTTGAATAATATATTTATAAATGTTTTGTTTTTCAAGTGAACTCTCCCGCGGAGTCAGATGTGGTTTCGGAGAGTTCCCAATCGCACAGTTCAAGCGCATCATCAAAAACATGTGACTCAAGCGGAACAACTAATTCAAACTCTTCTCTCTCATCGTTGGGTTCTTCGGGAACCAGTAGTCGTGTCAGTGCGCGCAACAAACGAGAATCGCGTAAGTTTTAGTCCTAAGGGACGGCCCAAACGACCGGTTTCTTTATTTTCTATATTTCGAAACTTATTTAATTTTTGTATAGGACCAAGATCTCGATCCTCGCGATCAGACATTTCTGCCATTGAAAATCAGAAGATTCCTCTACAGCCGAATGACTTGGTTTGGGCCAAATGTTCGGGACATCCCTGGTTTCCCGCACTGGTAGGCCTTACGAACTAAAAAACATTTTCCAATTAGTAAATGATTTAATTAATACAAAACAGATCGTAAATCCTGACTCTGACTTCTCTTCGGGTACGAACGGAATTCCAGTGCCTCCGCAAGAGGTGTTGTCGTCCAAAAAGAAAGGAGAAGACAAACTTAACCAATATTTAGTGTCGTTCTTCGACCAAAAGCGGACCTGGTACGTTTTCTATCGCTTTTATTTTATTTAGACAAATAGTTTGACTGGTTGTGCTCTTTAGGCAATGGCTTCCGCGCAACAAATTAGAGCCGTTGGGAATCGACAATAATACCGATCAACAAAAGCTGAATGAATCGCGAAAAGTAAGTGATCGCAAAGCCGTTCAAAAAGCATACGCTAAAGCGCTCGACTTCTTCGCACACATCCAAAAACATTGATTTCATCCCAAAAACGTATTATTGTATAAAAAGGTTTTATTTTTAGTTTAAGTTTATGTTTAATAATATGACTAAAGATTGAAATTAAGTAATGAATATATGAATCAAACAAACATTTGTAATAATTATCGTTATTTAAATTATTTTGTATTATTAAGTCTAAAACATCGGATAAATTACATTAAATCCAATCATTTTAAGCAAATTATTTCAAATCTTATTGTTTTTCATTACATTTGTTGAGAAAATTTATATAAAACTTTGAATTAAAACAAATTCACTTCATTTGTAAAATTAGTGTTCATTTATTTGAATGTCTCGACCTTTTGTCAGGTCTTCGGTTTTGTTTTGAAAATTTATCTCTTTTTCTCTTCATTCTGTTTGAGTCAAATCTGGAGTAAGTGTTTGCCATCTCTTCGTCGCTCACATCAACTGACTCCACATTTTGAACACTTTTATTGTCTGTTTTGTCACAATTTCCGTCCAATTCTTGCATTAGTTTCTCAATTTCAGGATTCATACCTTTGAAAGACATTCTTCCGAATATGAGTCCCTCGCAGTAGAGATAACTATTGTCGACGATATACTTCTGTCCCTCTTTACGCATATTTTCATTGTTTTGTTCATCCAATAGTTGTTTGCTGTGCTCTTCTTCTAAGTCCTTCTCATTTTTGTCTTTAGTTCTTTGCATAAATCTCATTTGCATCAAGTTCTTCGATAAAGTGTTCCGAAACACATTTCTTCGCGACATTTTGTTGGCGTTACGTCCGATGTTCTAACTATTAATGACTCAGTGATCAATTTAATGTATTCAGTGGTCAAATCAATTGATCCAGACCAATTTATTTATTACAAACACGTGTTTATTAAATGCAAATGTTTTTATTAAAAGTAAATATTTAATAAATAGTTTAGAAGTGTTTGCGGTTATCTTTGGATTCGTTTCGGTTATTGACAATCGATTGAGAGATACAGTGGTAATTCGATTTTGGCAGGCACGATTTTAGCAGAATTCGATTTTGGCAGGGCATTTGAAAAGCACCGGCTGCTCCTATGGGGCTCATAATGTTAAAGGCATTCGATTTTAGCAAATCGATTATAGCACAAATTCG
>JAQGAR010000477.1:0-14889 GCA_034697865.1 Oribatida sp.
TCCCCCCCCTGAGATCGAAGACCAAGCTCATCCCTGTTCTTATTCTAATTCGTTGAACACTTTTGCCTCCCTTTCCTCTCCATTGCTATCAACGAAGTTCTCTCTAAAAATCTTTTATATTATATCCCAAACCGTTTCTCTCATTTCTAATGACATCTTTTCTATTCACTTATAACTGTATTACTTTTTCCTCCGCTCTTCAATAAAAAGACCCAGAATTTCAAGTCTTAAGTCATTTGAAACTTACTTTTCATTCATTGCATGCATTCAGAAATTCATTCTTTTCATTCTGTTCTCTCTCTTTCCGAGAGAAGTCAAAAAGAAGAAAAAGATAGAAAAGAGGCTAAAAATTGGTTTTAATATTAAATTTCTATTAAAAAGATTTTCATTCATTCCTTTCCCTCTCTAAATGTGAAAGGATATCAAAAGAATCAGATTTTTCAATAAAGTCGTGAAAACCTTTCTTTTGGCAAAAATCTCTTATTATGTCTCAAAGCAAAGAAATTATTTAATTAAGATTTCAATCTATATTTAGGTACTGAAAATTATACAAGATGATTCTAGCTCTTAAATTGAAGAATTTGAAACAATATCACGATAAACATAAATAAGTTGTGTTCGGTTGAAAAAGTGTTTTACTATCATTGAATACATGCTATCATAACTTACTTCAAGTAAGCACAATTGAGTAAAATGAAAAATGGTTTCAAAAACAATGTATGCGGAATAGATGAGCAAGGTGCCCGACATCAGGGAGTATCTCGGAAATTTTTTAGGGTCGAAGTGCCTCTCAAACCAATAGCCAACAGATTATTCTGTGTTTCAATCGATAAATTTGTATAAAAATAGAGAAGAAAAAGAGGAAATTGACTCCAATTTCATTCAATTAGTGATTTAAAAGACATTTTCCGGTAAATAATTAAAACAATTATAATAAAAGACTAAATTAAGAGATAATACGTTAGAGAATTGGACGCTCAGAGAGGAGCGGAATAAAGTTTTAATAGGAAATGCATGTGAAGTGCAATGAACTTTAACCGATTCCGAGCGCTGGCATTGAGTGCTAGAATAACAGACCCCAAGTCTTTAATCATTGAACAAAAGCTTTTAATTTGATTTTTCAACTCTGTGTCTATCTTTCATTCTTGTGCTGTGCAAAGGGTTCGCCAGAGAGTAAACCTACGATTGTATTTGAAATGAATGATTGAATAACTATAGCCGGAGATGTCGGTCCCATTCATTGGAATTCATCCGAATAACTAATTCATTGAAAGAAAACTAGGATTTCAATATCTCTGACGAAAGAAAGCAGAAAATTATTCATTAACTTGTGTCTGGGGTGGCCAGGGATCAAATGGTTAGCACAGCGTAAAACCAGGGTAATTTTACAACTATTTCTGATCCCTTACTTCTAAAGGGATTTCTCAATTGATGAAGACTTCAATCCTTGAGAGCACCTGATTTGCACGACTACGAGCATCACTGATAGAGCACAGAAATGATTGACTGTGCTGTTCCACTAGAATATTTCATAAGCCACTGGGTATTCCTCTGAGAAATTAGATTAATTTCATAGCTGTTCCCCTTTTGAGAGCAAGTTTTGAATTTATGGATTAAAAAATTTATTTTATGCTATCGATTGAAAATTTGTGTTTAAATATAAGTTCATTTGAATGAGAAAATTGGAGCAGAATTTGAATAATCACACAATGAATATGAGATTATATTTTAATTTTTATATAAATTTTACCCATTTTTTCATAAAACAGATTCCGGTATAAGAAATCGATTTTTAAATAACCAGGAAATCACCAAAAAAGTTAGATTCTATTCAATATTTAAAATTGTTTTTTCTGAAACTCAGCGAAAAATAGAGAATTAAATCAATAGTGAAGTTTAGACCAAATTCTGTTCCCAAGACTTCACATATTTTATATGATATGAAATCTATTTTGTATTTTGAATCAACACAGAGATGAAAATTCAATAGAAAATTGCTATGGAATACACGACACGCGATCTTAAAAAAACAGGGGATGAGCAAGCGAAAATATTAACTGTTTAAAATTAAACTTTGTAATTTACCATTAAAAAAACTTAACGTTCTTGTGTAAGTTGGTCTTGTAAGATTCAGGTTGATTTGAATGATTGCTCTGAAGACACCCCTTGCGCATCTCAAGAAAAAATGATTTCATTCTGTTTTATACCAAAACGGAAATCACATACAGAATATTATTATCGAGAAAAAGAAAGGGAGAGAACCGATGACAAAGTTTGGTTGTTTCAAAGCTAATCCAATCTACACATCCCATAGTCCTATCATTTCCATCCCTTTCCATTTCCGATTCATTCTTACACAGAAAAAATAGACGGAATATATAATACTCCGACAGAAAAACTATACAAAAATTGAAACTCATTTTTCATAAAACAGAGCACTGACTCAAAAAATATAACAAAAGAGAGAACGGAATAAGTATTTTTGAAGATTGTGTCAAAAGAATTGAGTTTTTGGTTCATTTTTTGTATTCTTTCCCTAAAATCTATGAGTGAAGTGGAAATTGTCTTAAATTATTTAATTATATATCAGTTTAATAATAACCCATGAAGCCTATGATACAGATTTGTATTGAATATCAATATTTTAATTGAGATATTAAACGAGTTTTTGATTTTGATTTAAAATTTTATCGATATTTTTGATTTCAAAATGGAACCTGCATAGTAATTAGCTTGATTAAAATAGTATTCCAAAACAAATTTATTTTAATTGGAATTAATTTATATATTATAAGTCAATTACTAAAAAGAAAGTAATTAAAATTATAAATTCAATGGAAAGTTGGGTTTAATTTGCAAACAATGGAAAACAATATTTTGAATTTCAATAAACATTCAACTAATTTATTAATGGATTCAATATTCAAATGAATCCAAAGTTCATATGTTTTGGAAATTTTATATTTTCTGCTAATAATATGCATATATTTTATTTCTACATTTTAATTACTTCTGCGGTTTGTTTGTCTTCAGAAGTAATTTACAACAACTGAGGAAGGGAGAGAGAGAAGGAGGGAGAGAGAGAGAGGGAGACAGAGAAGTAGGGAGAGAGAGAAGGAGGGAGAGAGAGGGAGGGAGAGAGAGATTCTTTGCAAAAATTCCTCTAATTTGGTGAATGATATCGAAGTTTTCCGACAATTTTCGTACACATGGTTTAATTATAAATTATATAACAATAATAAAAGAGAAACTCCCATTCCTCTCCTATTCTGTGCAAAGATGTGAGACTCAAATATTTTTGAAAACATGACTTCTGGTTATGATATCTGTGCAGAAAATCTGTTGGGAAATTAAATTATAATTGCATTCAATAGCAAAGAATTACTAAAATTAAATTCAAAGCTAACGATGCGGTCATTGAATACTGAATAATATCCGATAGGAATTGGATTGTCCTCCCATTTGGACAAACATTTGTCACATTCTTTTCAGTGATACAATAGCACTGTTGTGTCAACCCTTTGATTGAAATTTGTATAAATATTTGTCAATTTTTGATATTTTCCAACAGAAAATTCTCATTGATTTTGGCAAAACACAGCACACGATTCTGGCCAACCATTTGCTTGCAATCCATGTGCTGTTCACTATTGAGTGAATCACTGCTCCGGAAATTCAGTAAAATTGTGTTCATCGCTAAAAAGATGCCTAAAATGTAACTTTTGGAACAGAATAAAGAAAAACAGGAAAAACGGCTGTATTTTTATGATAGAATACCAGTTGAATAGAAAGCACTAATAGATAGTTACGATAGATATGGAGTACAGCACAGGGTAGAGGAGAGGTTGTGCCGGAGATGGAGTCGCGGCGGTGGCGGTGCCAAAGACTGAATGTCTGAGTGGCTAATACTCTAAATGAATGAATAAGTCAACTGTCAAATAATGACAGACAGTATACCAAATGGGAAATGAGAGGCAATAGTGATATTATTAGAATAATAGCCAAGGTGTTCTTAGGCTAGATAACATTGCTCGCAAACAAAATTTTCAGCATGAATGAGCATGAACAAATTCTTAGTTTTACTGCAATAACTTCTGTGTTTGTTGTTGATGTAAAATAAACTTTTTAGAAGTTTAATTTAATTTATTAAGTGAAAAATTAATCTAGTCAATTTCAATTTTTAAACAGTCTTATACAAACAAGATTAAATTATCCAGTAATTATAAATGACGCGAGCAATAAATTTCAGCAGTTTTTTTGTTTTTAACAAGCATTGTTGATTACACAAGTGGAGGCTAAGCTCTTGGTTACCCCTGCTTTGCGATAAGAGTTGTATTTAATGCAATAAATGAGAATTGAGTGGAAATAGCAAAAAATATCAGAGAATTAAACTGATATAAAACAGGACACCAAAAACCAAAAACAAGTGAAAGACATTCCCATCCATTCCCTTAATTCAGCATTCACATTAGTAACTGATCTTGTTGTTTTTGCCTGTGCGCTTAAATCTAACGCTTCTTAAGCCAGTCCTGTATAGTGTGACAGGACATTTGCCACAGCACTTACCATAATAGGTATCTGTGTCAGATGCTGTCTGCTGTAGTGGTCCTTTGTTATGCTGTTCCTGTTGTTGGGGTTGGCCTCCAAGTGGCTGCTGTTGTGTGAGCGAAAGGGCAACACTTTGATGACTATTAGTGGCATTTAATTCATTAGAATTACTGTTTGTATTACTCGTCGACACAATTATTGCCGAACCAGTCGTTGAACTGATGGCACAGGTCTTTACCGTAAATAATATTGTGTTGATTACAATGAGTTTCACTCTCAACACAAGCAATAAATATTTGATTAGCTTAAGAAAAACACTTGATTTAGCCTTGGCCATTTTCTTATGTCTCCTTTAGTTGCTAGTTGTTAGCAATTAGGGCACAGAATAAAGCGAAATATATTTGTGTAATGAATTTGAAGGCAATGAATGAATAATTCAAATACGAGTTGAAAGCGTTTCTCATTATTTAAAAGTTAAGTCTTATGTCTTAAAATTCAGTCTAAGACGAGGGCTGGAAGAGAAGGGATGGCGACCGGGGTCAGAATGAGATTCTTAGATGAGAATCCGCATCAAAAGATTATCGGCATCTGATAGGACAGAATCAAATAAATTGTTATTAGAATCGGGCTCTAATTTCAAGCGATGTCTCAGTTTTTATAAGTCTTTCTCTTCTTTAGGTGTTTGTACGGTTAAGCACTGGTATTATAGACAGTGATTGTGAGCACAGCATAGATATACTCTATGTTGTGTGTATGTGAGTGTGTTATTTGGCAATGAATAGCATCAGAGATAAGTCACCTTTTCTTCTGTATTTGAGATCACAGTTCACGCCATCCGAATGACATCTGAAGAATAAGAGGAAAGACTTCACATCAGAAGAAAGAGAAGTAAAATACACAAAACGGAAACATCTTTTCACTGGTATTTTGAGTCCAAATACTAATATGTATTATATCTCTTACTCTTAGAGTTATATATGATTTTTCCTCGATTTTACTCGTCTTTCATACTGTGTTTTCACTCCTTTAGCTCTAATTCTTCTTCTTCTTTATTCTGTGTTTAGCGCAGAATAAAGGACTGACGAAACGGTTAGACAACAGTACTCTTTGAGATATAAATCGCCTCTGGAAGTAATCAAATGGTCCAACAATTTATTTGTTGAACTAAAATAAAATCTTATTTTTCTTCGTCTTTTCACTTAATTCGTGTACTATTTTCTGACTTTTATTCTTATTTTAACTCTTCGTCTGTGAAGTGCTTTCCTTTCTTTACGGAAGACTTTTCCACAAATGGCAGCGAGTTTTCCGATTTTTGATTTTTAATAATAATCTCAGACTTTAGTTCAGATTATCGTTCGATAAGAATTTGGATTTATTTTCTAATAAATCGATTGTTTGTTTGTATCAAACAATTAAAATGATTATTAAAATCACTTTCAATAATAGGAAAATCATTGTCTTATTTGATGTCAAATACAATCTTAAGAATAATCAATCAGTTCTTCAAATCTGGAGATAAATAGACATAATATTTTAGAACTCAGTCAGCCATTAATCAGAACTAATTGAGAAACAATTACGCACTAATTGAACTAGGTTATGTACAACAAATGCCCGGAGAATTTTAACAAGGAACTAAAAAAGCAAAGAACAAAAAATCGAACTTCAATTAAGACTCCATTAAATTCATGTGAAGAAAAAAAAATCTGTGCGAAGGCTGTACTCAGTCTGTGCCACTTCACAATACAGATAATCAATGATTCAATTAGAAGCACTTTAGAGCTCAGGTCTAAGATTTTGAGTAAAAAATTATATTTTCGCAGAAAAATGAGCTAAACTCGAAACAAATGGCAATAAAAAGTTGTAAGAAAACAATTGTTATCTCCTTTTCAGGTAAAGTATAAAAATTGTTTTAAAAAATAAAATCTTTTTCTAGTTTTCGACTCATTCCATGAAAGGAAAGCCACAGAAGGGAAGCCTGAAATTGGAAGCAAAGTAAACGAAACAAAAAATAATAAAAATTCTCTATTATTTTATTTCATTTTTATTTTGCTCATTCGTTTCTTGCCCTACACTATGACTGACTGTCTGTGCGATTTTCTGAGCTCTCAATTATCAATTGAAGAGTAAATAAATAGACAGAAAGAACAGAAGAAAAGGAAAGGCATTGGCAGACACACAGAATAAATGAAATGCCATAAGAATGGCTATGAAAAAGAACCCAAACAATAAGTAGAGGAGACACACAATTAGTGAGTCAGTGAAACGGCTGTTGGAAGGTATGGTTTAGATAACAAGTTAACAAGTACAGTTTAAATAGTGGGATATAATTAGAAAATAAAGTAACTTTTTTGCCAAAAAAAATGGAAACTCTTTCACAGTTTACTAATCACTGGCTTTTGAAGCGAAAACATTGAATGAAAATTTGAAAAACAAAAATAAATTGTTCAAAGAATAGATTTCAATAAAATTCATGATTCCAACAGAGATAACAAGCTTTTTATCTGAGATCAGCAGGGATGCACAAAGGTATAGCTAATAGATTCAATGACATATATTTTGCACATCTCTGACTATCGCTTCAAAACCAGACAAAGGAATGAAAATTATATGAAATTCAAGCCATAAAATCACATAACAATGGTATAAAAGCCCAGAATAGAGTTCTCAGACCGTTATTATCGAGCTAGGTTTAAGGATAAGTGCCTCGAAAATAGAATAATAAATTAATACTTATTCTTATTATTATTGTTCAGTATTTCTATTTTTCACATCAATTCTTTTGACTCAAATACGATATTCAGTCACAGATTTGATGGCACGGAATAAAAAAGAGTTTGGGCCCAGAATAATGTTATTCAATAAGTAGACAAACACCAGTTGTGCGCTTAAGACTTGTGTGAAACGGAAATTACTGAGTAATATATAAATCGAAGAATAAAATAATAACAATCAAAATGAGGACCAAATTTAGTCAATGGAAAGGCGGTCTGGAAATAATAGATAATAAGCACTTCAATTCTTGGGGTTTACTCTCTTCAATACAACAGTTCAAAAGCTCAGACTCATCGCACAGAATAAAGAAGAATATATCAAAACTCAATATTATTATTAGACTATTCTTTAGGTTAGAGAAATAGGAAAAGACAATAGAATTGAGGTTTAAGTGAATGAAGATCTGAAGAGAAAAAATCACTGAAGAATCTGTTGAAGATATTGAGGCGCACAGAATGAAAGCCCAGAATAAAATATAAACAACTTATTGCAGAATAAATGGATAGAAATATATACAGTATTTATGAGAAAACACAGAAGAATTCGATGAAGAAATGAAGACGGCGAAGTTGAACACAGAATGAACAAGCACAGAGTGACCTGTCCTACAAGTCTACACACAAACTGCACAGAATATATAATTTATATAGTATTGTAGTTCCACTTCACAAACACTAAGAAAAGTATTTTAAAAGTTTTAATTGAAAACAATTTGCGATAAATTTCTTTAAAACTTTTAATTAAAACTGAATTTTTAGGAAAACTCAATAAATCGACAGAATTTTTAAGTCGAAAAACTTCTCGCCAATTGTTTTAAAAACAATTTTCTTTAGTTTCAATGGCTTTCCTTTCAGCAAAAGCGATACACAAGTTGTTGAGGGAAACGCTGCCGAAACACTACTCTTCCCAACAGTTAGAACATTATATACAATGAGTTAACAGAAGCCTGTGCTCTGATGGAGAGCTATACTGGAGTTCGATCGCAATCGCAACAACACTACTAGTGCTCTATTTCTGGCCTCTAGTATTAAAGCACAGCATACAGAGTTTGGTCTACTTTTGTACGATAGGGATGAGCGCTGAACGCCGAAGACTGTGTATATAATCAGTGCCAACACATACACAACTCAGAGCTGTAATGATGTTCTTTGACGACAAACTCAAAACTGAATTGTTGTTTAAATTCGGTTTTGATTTTTATCGATGATTTTCTAAGCGTAAGAAAGAAGACGCTAATGTTGTAAGAGCATCTGAAAATTGGTCCCAATAAGCTAAATTAACTATATAAACTGAATTAATAAAATTGAGTTTTGTCATATATTTCCAAGAAAATGAAGAAAAGAAGATACCTACATCCCTGAAATGTTCCTGGAGTAATTGAATTTGATCAAATTTACGATTTTAATGCAAATATTAAATTCAATTTGGAATTCAACCCATAATAACATATATCAAGGTTAATTTTCTGCTATGCTTTTAGCCATGTAAAAAATGGAGAAATCAATAATTCAATATTACCAAGCGGATTATGACTAAATATTTAAAACTAGGTTATAATGTAAGAAAGATGTACCCGCTCATAAATTATTAGCTTTCAAAATGCAAATGGAAATCATTGATAATTTAAGAGAGAGAGAGAGAGAGAGAGAGAGAGAGAGAGAGAGAGAGAGAGAATGCCGGACCCATTATGAAGAGTCGGACCACTTATCTAACAGTAATAGTGTATCGAAACACAAAAAAAGTACAAAACTAAAGGCTCCGAAAACATTAGGGGACGGAATAAGATAGAGAGTGAAATGTTTGGCGCAAATATAGTGTGTAATCAACTAATACAACACAATAAATAAATGTGTGTCTCTGCTCGCACTAAATGTCTGTTCTACATGTCTATCTGTCCTCCCCGTCCTCACATTGCATTATGCATCCCCAATATGATATATTGACCATGCTTGATGTTTGTCACCAAGCTCTCGTTAATTTTTGAAACAGCCAAAATCACAATGATTAATTCTTCTTTCAACGTGACAGATGGTTAGATTTATAAGGTTAATTTAATTAAGTCTATCCTTACAAAAATAAATACAAGACCAAGATAAATTTTCAGGAAGATTGAAGTTCCTAAATCACCCAGATTACTGAAAAAGTCTTAAACTCATAAAAATTCAAATAAAGAATATTATATTTCTGAAATATAATCTTGGAAATTCTAGAAGGTATTTGGTACCCTGGTTACTGTTTGCCAATAAAGCACTGGTCAGTTGAGTAGAGCTACTGATTCGCTCAAACAATTGTATGGAACCTTTTAATGGTATTACTGTTGGATAGGATTTATTTGGCAATAATTGCTGTTTATATGAATACTGAATACAAACTCTATTTATTCGTATAAATTCGTTGATCTTTTGCACAGACAGTGAGCCCACACTGCCTGTGATGCTGTCCTCTCCTTTTAACTTTATGGAAACTGCCTTTGCTCTTGTGGCTCTGCTCTGGCAATAATTCAATGTTTTATAAGTTCATAGAATAGATTTTCTAGAGTTTAGCTGACTATAAAGGAGAGCCATTGCTCTGGTTATGAGACGAGGAACGCCATACAACACTGCACAGAATGAACAGAGTGAACAGGCTTATTAAAGACGATAAGATACGTTATGTGGTGTTTATAAAACCATCCAATCCTTTGTTGTATTTGTGTTACTGGTATCGGGTATTGTGTTTTCTCCACCAGTTTTAATATAAGACGTGATATTAGAGGCTATTCTTTTGCCTTATTCTGTGCTCACACTTTCCAAAGCATACATACAGACAACAAACACTTTATAACATTTTGTGTAACTTATGGTGTGCTTTGGTTTTTTTCGAGGATTCCTTTTATTGGTGTTAGGGATAGGATCGACACAATACACTGTATTTGTTAAATAAATAGGATTTTAGTCTACTTTTCGCTACTCTTTGGTCTCATATTAATGGAAAATAATATAATTTCTTTGTACACAAAAAATTCATTCAATTATTTGCTAAACAAATCAAATGTCAATTTTCGCGTTCTTTTTTTAGCTGCAATTTTTATATTCTTAAGCGTATAGGAGATGACCAGGGCGATTTTTAGGCCAATTTAAAATGTATAAATTCAAATTTGATTCAATGAAACCATTAATTTGTATGTTGAATTATTTTTTGTAGGAATTATTTTGAATCGCTTATCTGTTTAAAATGATTTAATCTTGTTTGAAATGTCTGCAAAGTGGAAAGATATTTTGAACAACAAAGAATTATTGAAGAATTTAAACATTTGTGGCTGATCATCAGCAATTGATCATAGCTCTATATTTGAAAAATCTGTTTAAAAAAAGGTTTTTCAAAAATTTAAGGTTGAGATCAAGTGAATATTTAACCTAGCTGAAATCTGAGTAATAGTTCTGATTCTTAATTTTAAAATTTTAAACAACGTTTTCGAATAGTCCATTTATGAGTGAAAGTAAAGCAACTTGATAAAAACGCCGTTTAAAATGAAAACGTAAAATGTACAGTTTAACAAAATACTTTAACCAATTTGAATGGTAATATGAGCTGGTTTATATTTGGAAGGGTAATTGAGCAATAAAAATTCACAAAACTATGAAAAAGCGGATATATTGCGGATAAAAATACGATTTTCAAATAAAAACATTTGAATTGAGATATGGATGAAAACTATAAAATAGATCCAAATATTGAGAGCACAGAATCATAGCCCAGAACATAAACAGAAAAATAGATAAAAATTTTGTGAATAAAATTTATTTCCTCTCCTGTTATATATCATATCAGATGAGGTATAATATGAATACATGTCTGAAAACATATGATTTGATTCATATCTGGCTTTGCGTCGACAGACGAGAGGAATGTAATGCCTTTAAAACTTTATGTATGTATTAAAGTCATGGATTGATTTTTACCCCCGACGGACAGAGAGAGCACAAAAGGCATATCTATGGGTCTAATAAAGTGCGCATCATAAATGCATCCGAACTGATGGTATACTATATAAAACGGGACATCGCTTCCGGACTCCCAAATCCTTTTGCATTATTTATTCGTTAACTAAAGGCTTATTTACCACTTAAATGCTGGTGCACAGGCATATGATGTAGATGTCTGTGCCTGTTCTCCCAGTGTATAAATATATAGAAATATATTATATAAGTAATATCATATCAATGGCTAATACCCCCTAAAAACCTGTCATTTTCTCCGTCAAAGCTCTGAATGTTTTCAATACTAATATTATTTTTCTCTTCACTTTCTATTCACTAATACTTTGGTTTAAAATACTTTTCATAACATTAAGTATTGAATACATTGAATAACAAGTATTTTAATGAGAAAAATATTTTTCATCTCATTATAGCATAACATATGAGTTGAGCGCAAACTTTAGGCAAACGGCAAGACTTGAATTTCAATATTAAATTAAAGCATCGAATTAAAAGACTTGACGGAGAATGGCTTCTCGGAAAGGGGGAGACCGACAGATCAGCATAAGGCAGTCAGTCAGTTGACATCGCCTATTAAGTATTCAATTATTTTCATTGACAACCATGAGCAAGTTAGTTCATTTTAAATCGCATTATAGATACAGTAGTCAGCTTTGTTGATGACCTTGATATGTTGACAGTTGAAATGTATACCAGGGATAAAACAACATAAATTCGGTGAAATTCTAGAGTTTATTATTTGAATTCTGTTTAACAAGTATATTTGCTATGAATGAAAGAAATAAACTTTGCTCATCATTAAATTTTTGACTACAAAATATTAAATAACCAGAATCTATTTTAATCTATTTTAATTAATACTAAGATTACTATTCAGATATCAATTTAACCTCTGATCTTGGTGATGTTGTAACCAAGGAAAAGTTATGCTAAAACTTTTATAATTAAGAAAATTGTTAACTTAGCGAAGAATCATCCATCTTCCTAAATTATAAGCAAGAGCAAATAAATTGCTGGATGACGAACAAATACAAAATTATAATTTAATAGAGAGTTGAGTTTAAATTAGAATTTATTCACTATTTTTGTTGAACTGGAAAACTGCTATTTATTTAAATATTTAATAAGAGGTTCGCTATAAAAATAAAATTGAGCGCAATATATACCAAAGGGAGAGATATGGTTCCCCATAGGAAACATGACATTGCATGAGATGAAAGGGATGCAAAGGGTCAGCAAGCTAACATATCTAATTCAAATTTAATTCAATTACCAAGTTCGAATTATGCCATAAAATAAATTTATAAGTTGTAGTCATAGTTGTAAATAAGCTGTAATTTATAGTTGCTTAATATTTAAATAAAATGACAAGGCTGAATCTTTTATATAAAGAAATTATCCATGGAAATTTTGTTTACTCTAGAAAAAGTTAGTGATAAACATGTAAATTCTGAGTAAATTATTCTCAATTGAGGGCTAATTTTTGAGCACATCTTGTGTGTCTCGCCCAGTCTGAGCGCCGACATCAAACGAAAGGATACTTAACTGTCGAGCATCGATGCACTGCCATAAAGAGCCAATGCCTACAGAATTTGAATTACAATTGAAACATACAAATGTATGAAACATATTATAGTAATTGTTATGAAGACTCAAAAGTCAGAGAAAGTCATTAATTTGGTTATAATTCGAGAGATTTTTCAGTTAATATTCTGAGAAATAAATTTATCCGCGAGGTCTCAAAAGACTAGAAATTGATGCTTCAAAATGAGTGGAGAACAGAGTCAAAAGTAAGGCGAATGTAATTTATTACTGAACATTGTTTTGGTATTACAGCCTCAGACCCAAGGATGTGCAAAGCTATTAAATGATGTACATCATTGAATAATAGACAGAAAGAAAGCTATTATTAAATAATGTGATATATTTGAAGGCATTGAGTGAGAGAGAAGGAGAGAGAGAGAGAGAGAGAGAGAGAGAGAGAGAGAGACTACTCATTAATTTTAATTGAAAATTGATATAATGTATGACCGCTTAAGTTACTATTCATTTAGGAAAGACAGGGCTGAGTTTTGCCATCATTTATCTGTCTCTCCCTTTACTGTAAGCCCTTTTAGTACGCATTCAAATATTCAAACAAATGAATAAATGCTTTCGACTGAATTAAAGTGTTTCACATTTTATATGAGTTGTAATCAATTCAAACAATTAATGTGTAATCAAACAAATTTGATGACATAATTATCATGTAGATGAGTGGCCATGGTGTTTAATTGCTGGCTTATTCTTGTTGAGATTGGCTGATAAGTTACACGATAGTTCGGAAAGTATTGGGAAATTCAAAGAATAATTAATAGATTATTTTAAAATGGTTTTATCGCAAATCTTGACAAACATATTGAAAACTCAAATATTACTCTTATTTTTGGTATTTATTCTTCAAATCCTTGAATTTAATTTAATTTGAATGAACCGCACGTTTTATGGCTGTTATCAGCCGTTCCCCACATCTGAGCATTGATACGAATCCCAATCCCAATCCCTACCCAATATTCTTAGCTTCAATTCAATATACCAGTCCTTGAACTTCAAACCTCGTCTTAAGCCCGGAGTCGGAGGGTTTGAAAGAAATGGGAATAAAAATCAAATTATTTATCGAAACATAGCCTAAACCCAGAGTGAAGCTCAGAATGAAGGAAAAACAAAGTCGTTACAACGGACTATAAGTGTCTTCTAATTCAAGTCGAGGTATAAATAGAGTGAGTCTTATATATAGACATCTTATAAACGAAATACAAGTGACAGTAATCCCATATTCGGCTCTTTTCTCACAAACTCATAAATTTCATCAATCAATAAATGAGAAAATATTTTTCCAATAAAAATGAATTAGTAATAGAGTTGGCGCACAAGTAATGTAAGGACCCGCAAACCGCGGGTTTATTATAAATTCAAATCCTTAAGGTGAAAAAGAGTACTTATTTAATTTTGGAGTTAAAAAGTTACCAATATGTAAATTAGTCCTTTAAAAATAAGCCATATTAAATTAATGTATAATAAATTCAAAGGTTATTTAAAATTACAGTTCTTTGGTTAAAGTGTATTCAAAAACTGAATGAACTTTTTAACTTGCTGCTTTTCTTTTGCTTTGCTTATAAATCATCGCTGTTTTTAAAAAGAATTTTAACTTACTGATTGGAATGACCATGTTGATAAATGTGAAAATTATGGTGAGTTGTAGAAAATATGATACTGATTCAAATGGGTTCATCGTGTTTATATTGGTTGTCCGTCAACTTAATCCAATAGATTGTCTCATCAGATTTGTTCCCAATTGACTTAACCTAGAAGGATTAAGGATTAATTCTATGATTAGGTAATCGACTTAATTGTTTGGAAGATCTAGTTTTGTTAATGCCACACAAACTAGTTCATTTTATCTATCATCAATTGCACGAATAGTAAGAAAATTGAAATATTGATAAATAAACCTTAATATACATGTAATGATTAGGGATGTTGGTGCATTACATTACGTTACGTTTAGGCCTAAATTTAGTGTAACGTTACAGTGTATTACAGGATA
>JAQGAR010000478.1:0-14884 GCA_034697865.1 Oribatida sp.
TAAATTTTTTAAGATCATCATTTTTCTCTAGCGTAGATATCCTGTTTCTCAATAAAATTGCTAGATTTTTTAAATGTGGGTCTTAAAACGATATTTTTTTCTTGAAAATGTTGTGAAAAAAACCATTGTATTTTATTCAGCATTTTCAGTGTAAAAATTTGTCGGCAGCATTTTTCAATTGTTCATATTTTTTTATTTACTTGGCGAATTCTAATGAATCTTTTCGAATGTTCCTAGCTATAATGAAAGTTTAACCTGATGACATTTAATTTTTTTAATTTCAATTAAAAGATATAAAGGCTAACAATATAAAAAATATACCAATATTTTAATTGTAATTCATATTTGTCTGAATAGAAATTCTCATTCGACAAGTGATGTGCTGTTCAGTTAAGGCATGCGATCATTGAATGACAATTATTTTTCTATTGATTGGAATGTCATTTTAGGAAAGGAATTCATTATTCATATCCAACCTTCAGAAATCATATAAATATCACATCAATAGAACCACCATGAACTCTATTATTTATCGTGGAAATCACACGAATTAATGTAGTCTATATATATCTATATATATCTAGTAATTTGCATGATGCTAATTTATTCAAACGCCTTTTATTAAATGATTTAAATTCATTCTAAAAATTCATTTTTGATTAATTATAACTCAAAAACAGCAAAAATATTTGTCATTAAATAATTAGATTAAATTTTGGAGAAAATAAAACAAACTTTTAAATAACAATCACTTTTGAAGGGATTATCTAAAAGTCAAACTCTAATTAAAGTGAAAAGTATGCAAAATAAATGACAAATTATTGTTAAAGATTTTATGTAAATTTATTCGGTGATTGAATTCATTAGAGAATTGGCTTCTGATTTGTAATTAGCGAAAAATTTTGACAAATTTCTGTTATCAAAACAAATTCATTAAAATCCTAACCGAAACTTATTGGATAACTTTGTTCTGGCATTTGCTCCGATAGAACATTAATTACAGTATTTGATTGAATGCCATGTCAATCGACTTTACCTCCCTTTCCATTCCAAGTAAAGTGGATTCTCAAAAAACAAGACCAAATCAAATCCAAGTGTATGAAAGCCATTTGTAAATGTAATCAAACGAAAATTTGGACCCAATTTTCCATTTTTTATGTCACAGAAATTTTAATTATAAAACAGAAAATACTTACCATTACTTTAATGGTAGGGAAAGGTATTGCGAGGGATGGAATGCAATTTTATTTATGTTGGCTTTATTTTTATTATGAAATCGATAACATCGTAAAATTTGACGAAAAAATGAGTAAAACATAAATAATTTCTCTTGGATTCAATGTTGAGCTCTGATATGAAATTTAATGAATTGTTTGCGTAAATCGCGCAGTCATTATAATCAGAATAACCCATTACGTCTAACCGATTATGTTTTAATGGGTACTATATTCCCAATCGGAGAGACATTTGATAATTAGTCTAGAATTCAACTTAGACTTGCTAATTATCATTATGTTAATTGATCTGGTATTGATTTTCACCATAACAACAAACATTATATCATTTGCATTTTTAAACTCAAAACCAAATTCATTCAATTGCAAAAATGGCACGGGTGCGCACAATATGAATTCGCTGCTAAAAAATGAGTTTTAATAAAGTTTGCACTTAAAACAATAATTACGATAAAACTTATCAAACAGTTTACCTAGATTATTTTTCTAATATTTATAAACCCATATGTGTTTCGAAAATGTTTTTTAAAACTTTCCTTTGCTTTGGTAACCGTTGAACATCTCTGCAGATATTCTACGCTAAATATTTTATTCAAATCTGTGACTGAAATGAAACCGGAATTTGTGATGAAAAACGTGAACCCAATCGAGAATATAATAAATTAAATTCTAAAAAATCTCAAAATCTCATCACGTCTTTCAGCAAATAATATCGTATTTTATTTTCTGCCAAATAATCTCAAATCGACTCAAAGCTCATATCATATCAAATGTAATGAAATCGAAGTTTTTTCTTCGCTAAAAAAGTTGAATCCAAAAAAGAAAGCAAAAAATGGGAATTACCGGCAAAAGATTTGAGACAAACTCTTTTTGATTTGAAGTCAAAATGGAATTTTATAAGAAAAATCAATTGTTGTTAAAGATAGGAGAAAATAATCGTTGAAAATCCAATAATGGGATCTCAAATCAAAATCAGATATTTTTCACATTTCGGGACAATTTTCTTATTATTATTTAACAAAACTTATCGTTGAATACAAAACATATCAAAATCAGATGACTTAAATCCAGAGAACAACCAATTTTTCAATTATAATTCACCCGTGAAATCGAAAATACTTCAATTATTATTTGAATTTAAAACAATTTTAAACATTTCAATGAAATTTCTTTCCCTTAAAATCTTGAGTTTTTCAAAAACTGAATAACAAATTAAACTAAAAGTCAAGTTTTAAATGAGTTGAGACATTTGCAAAACTCGAGTTAATTCAAGCGCACGGAATAAGTAGATTTCTTTACCGACAATAACTTCATTAAGTCTTTATTTGGTATAAAAAAAACTTATTCTGAGCTAAAATTCTGTTCCTGAAGTATGAAAGTGTTCACTCATTCATCTAATTTTTGGACTTTTTTGATAAATCAAATTACATTTACTTCAGTAGGAAGAACAAAAAAGTAATGGCCTGCCTTAATGGTAGCTCTCTTTCCCTACTTCTCTCTCCCCTCCCACCATATGTAATTCAATGCATATATTCTTTGATGAGTGGAGTCAAGAATATAAAAACACTTTGAATATCTAAGAGGGTTTGAAGTGGTCTTTGATCAGGTATACAAACACATCATCTCTGGAAATGATTACAATACTTAATCAATCGAAACGTCAAATAAAAGAGTCATTCAATAAAGAAATGACTGGAATGATGGTTGAGATGTGAAGAACCGGGGATCAAATAGAAAGGATAGCGATATCACTATTGTTCTACTCAGAGGCTTTTGTTCTGACACTGTTATTCACAAACTCTGCTGTTCTTATTCTGTTGATTCTGTATATTTTCAAAATTAAAATACAAATTCTTTCTTCTATCTCTGAATAAACGACCATGTAGTTTGAAAACTCATTATTATTCACTAACTGTGAGCTATAACTTTAATTCTACTAAAGGTTATATTAGTGTCAGCCCTTTGTGTCTTTCCTCTTAATCTCCTTCGGATTGCTGCAAAACAAGAAGTTGTTTTCTGATTAACACAAATCCTATTCTTTTAGACTTATGTCTTGTCTGTCAGTTCCTAACCTTATTCATCCCTATTCAAAGAGATGAAGAAAAAACAATTATTTGATTGAAATCCCAAATTACTTTGGGTAACAAAATACAGAAAGAATTGCAAAACTTGGCAAAAACTAGTTTTATTCATAAGTTATTATTTGAAACAAAGAAAAAATCCTCTAATTTTGTTTGAAATCTGAATTTCAAATGAAATCACATTTTATTATCCAAGTCTTTGGAAAGATATTCTATTTAACTCAATTTCATGAGTTTTCTGCTTTCAGTGATATTTCTTCAGAAACTGATTATGCGCTATTCCGGGTGCTTTCACAATGAAATTTATGTAATGACCAAGATAATAGTGCTTACGATTCAGTGCATTAACTAAACAAAAGACTATTTATATTAATGACTTGAATGTCACTTTTGAAATAGTGGTTCGACTTCTGTATACACTTCTGTATAGAAAACTTAGTTTTAGTTATAACTACTTAACCATTATTTTTATGTTCAGAATCACTGTTTTGCGTAATTTCAAAGATGAGATCACTTTTATTCACAATAAGATTGTAATTCCCTTTGAAGTTTGGGAAAACAAGAAAAAAGAAAGAAATTGCTTTAATGCACTTGTCTTAGGTATAACCAAGGTTCCTTCAATTTTCTTCAAATGAAAATAGGCTTTAAATTCAATTTGGAATTATACTTGGGCATTATAAAGGTTTAAATCCATCGTTTTAGATCAAGGATAAATATAGATATCTAGACTTATTATTTTTTTTAAAAGTTTGAACTAAAAGTGAATTTGTTCTTGGTGTTTTTCAATTTTGAAAACAAATTACTTGAAAACAAATTACAAGAAAATTAAAAGCTATTAAAAAATGCATTTGTATTATAACTTATATTGTAATCCATATAACGGTTTAGTGAACCATAATATACAAATGTTCTAAGAATTTGCAAAACAGTGGCTGTTATTCTTTGTGTTTGATTCCAAGGGATTTCCACAAACTCCGAATGTCTTTATTACTCTTGAGAGCAGAGAATTCAAATGTGAATTCAAATGGAAATTTGAAAACTATTTCAAATAAAATACACAAAAAATAGCGAATTGAATATCGCATGAATCGCCTGAAGATATAAAAAGTTTATAAAACTTTCGAATTTGTATTTATCTTTGGTATTACTCTTCCGATAAACTCTTATATAAATTATTGAAGCGTTTAAAGTGAAGCTATTTTTTAAATAAATTGTTTATCCTAACTTTGAACTTCAGAGTCTAGCAAAGTTTGTTTTTGATTCTATTTCTTGGCTAATCGAAAAGCTTTCAAATATGTTTGTAAATTTTATTATAAAAATCGATAGAAATTTCATTAAAATTCATGTGAATTTCAAATTTATATTCAAGATGATCTACAGAATTTTGCATTTAAAACGGCATTACTTGAAAATTCCAGATTTGAATTCAAATAAAGTGATAGCTTTTAAAACAAAACGATTTCAAAATAAAATTGACTTTTAAACTTGCAAATTTCCATTCTACATTTACTTGATAATAAAAAGATGAATTTTACTTGTCACAAAACTTCAAGCTGGCTAATAATTTAAAGAGATTCACAATTTATTTAAAGGCAAAAAACAAACGAATGCAATATTTTTGTTGCGATTCTGAAACAAGAGATGTCCGCTCAAAGATGTTTCGCTCAACTGTTTGCTCAAAACTAATGACAAGTAAAACATATTCCTATTCTGTCCTTTTTTACTATCATGTAAAAGAATAGATACTTTAAAGGTTCAGCATATACAATCATCTTGAACACAAAAAAAACACTCGACTAAATTTTGTGGAAAGGATTTTTAATGGATTCTAAAAAGTACTATTTAGGTATTTCAACACAAAAAAACAAATTTCCATTTTAGCCCATGATGGGCTGCCCATCCTTAAAATGTAATGCTAATGTTTTTGTCCCTAATCTTGTGTCTTAAGTGAGCTTGGCAATGATGGAATAAAAGCCAATAAAAGCGACCAAGTATTGCATTAAATGCAATTTCGGAATTTTACATAAATTGTCAGACATTCAGATGAAAATTTGTTACTTTGAATGCAGAAAATGTTTTGATTTGCAAAAGATTTACTTTAGTTTTACTCAGGGTTACCCAAGGGGTCAGTGGAGGAGTTTTTTCAAATTTTTTTAGAAGAATACTAGGGCTTTTGTGAGGGGAGGGTATGCCAAAAAGCAACGGCCGCCAATTTAGCGCTAAATCCGGTTTAAATATGCCTAAAATATGTATAAATCGTGTTCGGAGGCATTTTGGCCCGAATTACCGAAAATTTTTAAATTTTTAAGAGTGAGTCCTTCGTCGCGCAGCCAAGAAATCTTTCACCACATTTCAAGTCAAGGGGTTTGACTGACAATCTTGGGTAACCTTGGTTTTACCTTTCGGGTCTTAAATTACAAACAAAAACACAGAACATATTGTAATGATTTGGGGCCAAAATGAGAGATACTAAGCCTTTGAGGGCTTTATTCTGTGCGCCAAATCAAATAAAGTTTTATGTTTGCAAAAACAGCTGAAACGTAAGGTTTGTGTTTTGTCTTTCAAAGAGAGAAAACATATTTTATTTGAAAATCTCTTTCAAAGATAAATTTCAAATTTAAATTATGCAAAATCTTATCAAATAGTCTGCACTTTATTTATGAGGAAAATAAGAATCGTTTTGGCTTTGCATACATAGTATCCGATTATTTGTCAAATGAATCAAATAATCTTCGGTTTATATTTTCCCGCATTTCTTGAAAAATATTTGCCATAATTGAGAAAAATGTAAAAACTTTCAAATTCACAAAGTTTTAGACGAATCAAACAAGGTAAACAAGGTAGAATGTCTGTTTGTCTGTTAAATCAAATGCTCTATAAGTACCAAAATCTTTATGAAGTACCTTTCATGAATTAATTTGAATTAATCGACAGAAAACTTCAAAATCCTATCAATAATTTATGGGAAAACTTTTCATGAGAGGAATGTAAACATTTTTATTCATTTTCCTATTTTATGAATAATTGAATAGTTTTTGAAATCGTTGAGTGCATTGAGTGCTTATCAATCATTTTATTTATTCTGTATTTCAGTTTAAATAATTCCTCAAATGATTTGACATTTTCGAGTTTACTTCGAGTTACGTAAAAATATGTTTTTAATACCATCTATTCCGAGAATACCATCTATCTATCTATCCATTGCTAAGTATTGTTCAAGAAACAATTTACATTAACAGTTGACCTGAATAACAACACCGCTAATATTTATTCTAATTAATGGGAAAGCAAGCAACAAATTCCCAAAACCAATCTTATTCAAAGATTTGGTCAAATTTTGGCTTGCTCGTCATACCCTATTTTCTAACTTTATGTTTGAGCCCATCATTTTCTGTCTTCTTCTTAAAGTAATATAAGACTTGTGATTTGTTAAGAGATTTTGAAAATTAAAATCTATTTCTCAACAGTGACTCACAATGGATAACATATAACTCTCAGCATATCTTATGTCAAACTTCACTCAAGTGAACAGCACTCCAAATATTATATGCTTTTAGTCGATAAAATAGAATATTCTGAGTGAAAAAGTTGGGAAAATCCTAATCTGTAGGGAAATAATTGTATTTAGAGTGAAACTTTAGTTAATTCTCGGGGGTAAAACTACATTTAGGCTCAATTTTCATAGATTATTGGGTTTTAAGTTAGAAACACGACAACTTATTGATTGCGCTTTTCCAACACTTTATAATAAAACAAGGATTCGAATCAAATCAAAACTCACTACATTTACCCCCATAAGTTCGATGAATTATCAAACCAATCATATTATAACTATTCCTAACTTAAACTTAAACTTAATTCATTTGAGTTTTAGGATTCACTTCAAATTGATTTTATAAAATTGTATCTGTTGACGTGAGATTACGATTGAGGCTGAAAATCGTCGCGTGGTATCCTTTCAGTTAAAACAGCTATGCGAATGCAAATTAGTTAAAATCTAAAATTTCAATATTTACAAGAATCTCTTTAATAAATAAATATACTGCCTCACTCCCTCACTCCCTCGCTTCGCTCGGTCGTTCGGTCGTTCGGTCGTTCTGTCGTTTGGTTGTTTTCTGTAATCACTAGCTTGGTCATTCACACTTGGAGTGAAACTTTTAGAGCGAGCTATCAATCTATTGTCAAGGCATTTATCTAGTCTAATAGGCCTTGAATCAAAACTCGCACAATACAGGTGTTCTTTGCTATGAAGCTAGATGAGATTGTCTTCACTGACATATCAGATGGCAGCCCCCAACCCAAAACTGCATAGGTTATATAGTTCAATAGGACCCTCACAGAAGGCACCGGGAAGGCGCACATCACTAGTCTATAAGGCCTTGCATTTGGTCTAGTTTTTCAAACAATCAACTAATAATAAAGAACTTAAACTTAAACGTTGCAAATAAAAACCCATTTTACCTTCTGACTGCTAATAAAGAGGGTCTCGTTGCTAATAAAGAGCATCTCGTTGCTAATAAAGAGCGTCTCGTCGCTAATAAAGAGCATCTCGTTGTTAATAAAGAGCGTCTCGTTGCTAATAAAGAGCGTCTCGTTGCTAATAAAGAAACCCGTTGCAAATAAAGAAGGGGGGGGGTACGCGATTTGGTTGGTGGGTTGGTTGGTTGGGTTTAACGAACAAAACTATATACTACATTATATGTAAATGTAGTGAAAAAATAAAAGCACTCACAGAATATTCAGTTCTCTATCATAACTTTTTCCCGGGTGATATTTTATCTAGCAATCTAGTAATTTGGTTGAGGCGCAGAAATATGAGGCTCGAACAAAATAAAAATACTTGATTATCATTACTGATTCTGGGATTACAATGTAGTTGTTGGGGTAATCCCAGAATATTATTATAACATTAGGATATCTACCCTTTGTTCACAAATGCGAATCGGGGTTATATCCGTTCCTCTCTTATTTAACAAAATTCTGTTCAAATTTTATGACAATAAAAAAGTTATCGTTTTCTATATGTAATCACTTAATACGTTATAACGCATGTAAAGCACGCGATTTGACTTCAATTTTACTGAATTCTGGCTCTTTCCACCAATGATTCCCTTTTTTATAAGTAAATGTATGGACGCAAAAATTGATAAAAAATCGAACCCATTTTGTTTACAAACTATCTAGGAATTTCATTTGTCGTAACACTGATAATTGAAACTTTTTGGCGGTTGTATAGAGCTAGGCATTATTTGACAATTTATCTTGGTGTGCTTTCCTGCAATAAATTGAAATTGAATTGAAATCAAGCAAATAGAGTCCCTAAAAGCCGTCTCCACTTTTTTCTTACGATTGAATAGAATTATATGATTAGTGTCTATGAAAGGAGTGAACCAACAAAACACTTGTATTCAATTCACTCCTTAAAGACGGTCTCATTTCAAAAGAATTGCTTCTCAACTATTGGATAATTGTTCAAAATTTAATGCCTTATCTGTTCCTCTACTGAACCTCAAGACCTGAATCCGTCTTCAATTTCCACTTATTCTTAAGTATCAATAAAGAGATTCTTCAACAAAAAATTGAACGAACAAAATATAAAATCTTTTTTCCAAAAGAATGCTTAAGAATATTATTCGAGGAATTATTGAGAGTTTTCAAGTAATCAGAAGTTTGAGAAATAAGAGTAATGAGAGAAACAGCGGATCAGGTGCTCACAGATTACATTAGTGAAGTTCATATATAAAAATCAGGGCATAAGTCATGAGATGATGTATCAGTGAATGTTACCCAAGAATTTCTCTCATTATTTTCAATAAAAGAAAACAAATATAATTAGTTCAGTTATTTGAAAATAAACCTGAGGAGCAATGACCGACCCCTTGATTCCAATCCATTTCTAATATTAAATACATGTAAATTATTCTCAGAATTAAATCAAATTCATTCACTCATTCCATAATTAATCCAATTATTCTCATAAAGAGAGAGAGAGAGAGAGAGAGAGAGAGAGAGAGAGAGAGAGAGAGAGAGACCTGCAATTCTTCTTTTTATAAAAGAATATAATTATTGATGACTTTTATAATAAAAAAAATGTCTGAAAAAAGGTTAAGCGAAAAATGGTTGTTAAGTCAAGAATTGAGAGGAGAATCACATGCATTAGGATTCTATGGAAACGGATTTCTTATATTTGCGTTCAATGAATTAAACGGATGTTACCATTAAGACATCCATAACTATCTGAGTGTAACGTCAGTCACGAAAAGTAAAACTAGAAAAACGGCTATGCTCCGCCGCTGCTCCTTAACTCTCTAGCCACCCTCTATTCTGGCTCTCTTCA
Source organism: Oribatida sp. (assembly GCA_034697865.1). Lineage (NCBI taxonomy): Eukaryota > Metazoa > Arthropoda > Arachnida > Sarcoptiformes > Oribatida sp. The sequence continues at coordinate 9,654 of JAQGAR010000478.1, forward strand.
TCACTTTTAGTGCCGTTCCATCTCCAGAGTCTTCTTTTCTATTTTATGATCAATTGTTGGCTCATTTGTTTGGCGTCAGACTCGATGGCGGCGTCTCTTACTGCCTGTCCTCTAACTGTTCTTTACTTCTTATTCTGTTCTCTTCCTCTACTCTTTCTTTATCTCAATTTCTAACTCAGAGCTCACTTCAGCCACCGATTCATACATATGAGTAGCGATCGATCTCTGCCTACCAGTGCTCTACAGAAATCAAATTATAGTGAGGACCGGTTCTCACACATCACTATATAGTAGTAGTGATGATCTGCTCTAAAATATTTTAACGCTTCTGACATTACATTTGTTTCTCAATCTAATAAATAGTTGTCTTTCAATAAATTCTGTTCTCAAATGATATCCACAAATGTTTTAATATAAGAATCAATTGAATGAATGAATTGATCGAAAATCTATACTCTATTTCCTTCAATCGGAAAATCGATACCGACTTCGAAGTCAAACACAAAGGAATAGGAATTCCTTTCAAAAAAGGAATAGAGTTTTGTCAAAGAAGTCAACCGATTTCTTATACTTGAGGGACGGGCAGGAAAGGGTTGAATTCGAAGCTCACTGTCATCAGTTCATTTAACTTTTATGGGAGTGGATGGTGTGTATCGGTCCCATCCCCTCTCCATCTTTGACTTAATGTTCTATTTTCCATATTATAAGTCAGAAATCGATAAGTTATTCAACAAAAACTTCATTAACTTTTGTTTGGAAGAGAAAAATAGTTTCAGAATTAAATCAAAAGCAAACGAAAGTCAAATAAATTATTCGCATTTAAAAGAATTTCATTTCAAAAATCATTTATAATTATTATCTTTTCTTATTCACAAAAGAAATCGTTATTTCTTTTGTAGGCTTTGTTTTATCTGAAAATTTCATTGATTATTTTTCTTTATTCATTCTTTGCTTAATTGAATCGATTTTCAATGATCAACTTTAACGCAAGATTAAATAAAACCTCAACTTTTATTTGGCATTGTTTGGTAGAACTCGATTATTTTAATAGATAATATGCTCAAGTTCAGTCATTACTTGATAACTCTTCGTGAATAATACCTTCTACAAATTCAAATAGAGATAAATCCTTTATAAAAACAGTTTGTGTTTTATCATAAAAATAGGTATAAAATTCAATTTGGATATAATCCGATGAAATTTAGTTTCGCGGCGTATTTCTACTTATATTTCATGTTTTATCGCTTATATTAACCCATATTTCAGTATTTTATTAATGAAAAAATATTTTTATCCCAAAATAATTGGTAATTCATTTGTTTTTCATAAATCATTTTTAAAATGAATTTGTTTAAAAAAAACTTCCGAAAAATAATGAGTTAAATTTTTATTGAAGAAACCTTATCTAAAACCTATTAATTTGATCTAGCTAAAAGTAAAGAAAAACAATTCTAAAATTTGTTTATCTTAAATAAATTACTGTGATTTCCTCTGAAATTCTAAATCTTTCTTTTTATAAACATTTTACTCAACCAATTTATTCAAAACCAGAATTAAGTTCTGAGCTCTAAAAAAGAAAGCTTTGATTTGTCTTCAGAGCTAATCACTCGGGGAGTACTTAAACACATTGCATAAACTTATATTTCAGACATTACTTTACATTACATTAAATCAATTGTTATTTTGTCGGATACTTTCGATTCTAAAAACAAAAACTAAAGAAAAAACTGATTCTGAAATCTATTCTTAGAAGAAAAAGCATTTTCCAAAATAAACTCAGAGAATAATCGGAGAGAATTACGAAAAGACATAAATTGATAATTAAGTTTAGACTATCATTAAGTTTAAGCCCCAAAAGTAGAAAAAAGAAAATGTTTTCGAATTTGAAATTGTTTTTCATTCGAGTTAATAATAATAATGAATTTGCTTTGATTTCAGCTCTCATTTAACTAATTGGTCGATTTGTTTTCTTTTGCACTTGCACAAATAGCCATTCATTTATTATTCTACAGCGTTGAAAATGCGGTCAATTGTTAAATGGGTCGTTTTTATCAACATTTTTTCATTTTCCTCTTCAGTAAAATTATTTTCATTTCAATTCATTATTTTCTAAAAATAGTTTTCAGCAAAAAATTTGAGTCATTCGACAAAATATTTGACATTTTTCGGTACAGAATAAAAAAAGGTTATTAGAAATAATCAGATGCTTACCTTTGACTGCCGACAGTTGATTGCCCATCATTTGCTTTGCAATAAACGCCGCCATTATTTCGGTGGTGGTTGTGCTCCTCTTTTGTGAACACTGGCAGTAAAATTAGTTGACTGGAAAATAAAAAATTCATTTTTAGAGACGAAAAATTAGTGAAATTCTTTTCTTTAAATATGATAACCAAGGTATTCAAACTCATTGTTTCTTGAATAGATTTTAGTAACTTCATTTTTAGTTTTATCCATAAATATTTCATTTATAGATAATCTTGTCTAGTTCAACTTAAAAATGTGTATTTGGACTTGGTTCATTTTCATCTAGTCCTTGGCAGTTCCTTCTCAAAAATCACTCAAAAAGAAAGATCCTATAATTTTCTGCTCACTTAAACTTTTTTATAACAAAATGATGTGTTTTTCAATATATACCCACTTTTTTCTCCTTATATAAGAATATTCTCGAACTTAGAAAATCGATGGAATATTATTCTGAAGGAACTTCTTCTTCGGTTATTTTAAAAGTCAATCTTCAAAAGCAATGTTATGGCAATCGATTTGAGCCAAGAATTCAATCGTTATTTGGCTGAAAACATGAGACCTATAATTTGTTTTGGATGTCAGTCCAATGTGTTGTCGGAGTTGTTTCTCGCAATTATTCTTATTATAATATAATCGTTACCAGAGTATTGATGTTCTCTTCTAATAGTCACTGTTAGGTACCAGTCCTGTGCCGATCCTCTTTGTTATTTAAGTTATTTTGAGCTATAAATAATAGAAAATGACATTTACTTTTCAAAGAAACACAATTTATTCGATCAACAATTAAAAGGATATTCATTATTTTTAAAAAAAACTTGGTACTAATGTGTGTCAACCGAAACCAACCCGTGATAATAGCAAGTCTTTTTATTATTCACAATGGGATGTACTAAAATATTTGGTCACATTTAAATATTATTAAAGTAATTTTACCTCTATGAATCTCAATATAGATCAGGGGTCAACGAAATACCTTTTAGATAATCTTTCTCAAATAGCTAATTGAATTGAATGATTTTACATTAGAGATGAAATTGGTTAATCATAATTTTGTTGACCTAAACTAAAGCAAATAATCTTGCAAATTTAAAACCATAATTTACACGTTTATTCTAAAATTGTTTTGATTTTAGGTCATTCATGTGAATAAAAATGAGATATAGTTTCCAAGCAACTCTTTCATTAGCTCTTTATGTTTTAAATGGATGAGTTTAATGAAAAATATGTTCAAAAAAGATGAAAAACGAGTGTTTGATAGTTCTCCGGGCGTTTTAGCACTTTCTCATTCATTTCATTTGCAATGAATTAGTTTCTCTTCAAAATATTTAACGCTGAAAATGAATGAATAGAAAAAACTTTAATTTTCTGACAAAATAACAGAAATTTGCAAAACTTTTAAATTTTGTGAACAGAATAATAGATAACAAAAATAACTGAATTCAATGCCTCAGAGTTTTTATGCAAATATTATATTTTCATTTCATTTCAAACGCTCTGATATATGAAAATACTTTCGTCACAGAAATGAATTCTTGACTCAGTTTTGTTATGTATTGAAATTTATTCACTATTTTTGTCGCTGATTGAACCTATGATACATTTCTCCTTCTCTTTCTTTTGTTGCCTTACATTTCATATTTAATTCAATTGTAAACATGGAATATATTTCTGTGATTCTTTCGCCTTTCATCTCTGCCATTCAAAAGGACTAAAGTCTTTCTTCAAAGTCAAAAAGCTTTTTCATTTAAAAGAGTGTTAAAAACATTTTAAAAGCAAACTTTCTGTTAGTTTTTGTTTGATATTTGCTATTGAATTAAAATCAGAGAAAATATAACTCTATTTATATGTTTTGATATTCAAATTTAAATCAAAACCTAACAAAAACTCAAAACTCAAACAAATGACAGAAAACTCGTAAAAAATGTTTGCATTCGACGGAATCACAAAACAATATTTGATTTTTTCAATTCATTAAACTATAAACGAAATCTCTTTTTGAGTTAAAACTGTTTGAAAAAAATTAAGAAATGAATTCATTTAAAAATTTATGGGTTTATTCATTATTTTTCTTCAAATTAAAATTTAGTTTTCTTTTGAGATCAAAAGCAAAGACCATTATCTCAAATAAATTATCACGCTCCCCATTCATTACTTACTAAGGGTCTTTATATTTTCATGTATTTAGGAAATAAGAACTTATGTTTTCTCATTAAAATTACCGAAAATTATTAATATTAATGTATAGTCGAGTAATTTGAATAAATTTCAGCTAAAAGTAATTCAAGAATGAGAGGGAGAAAGAGAAAGGGAGAGAGAACTGACACAGAGAGGAGTCTCATTTTTCTTCAGTAAAAGCTTTTTTGATTCTAATATTCTTTATAATAGAGTTGAAGAATTGTTTCAAAAAAATGTATGTTTGACTTCTCTGGAGAACTGCATATATCGCTCAGAGAAAACTTTTATAAATCAAACTCAAGTGAAACTATAGACTTCTTTTGAGAATTACTTTTTGCAACTCTTCCAAACTTATTCTGTGCTTAACTTTCGTATCCCAGAAGTAGTACTTTTCGCTTAACTCTACATTTTTTCATCAGACATTACATCGAAAAAATGGGATTTAGTTGGTAAAAACCTGAGAAATATATAATTTTGGTTTGAGCTTCGCAAATTCGAGGTTTTAACCAATTTTGAGCTGCCTCTTTCCATTGGTTAAGACTTCAACATATTTCCAAAAACGGTGTACCGAATAATTAAGTCATTTGTCTTTTAAGTTTGAATCAAGTTTTTTGTGACATAAGACTTAACAGATTATTCGGACTCAAATTCAAACAGAATTAATCTTTTCTCTGATTTCCGACGCAAAATATTTGGAAAGTGTGGTAATACCAGAAACAAGAAGATCAGGGATCGCCAAGGGGGGGGGATCAGCCCAAAATCCCCCCTGTTGGCGAAAAATTTGAAAAATCCCCCCCCTGTCGCGCTCGAGA
>JAQGAR010000479.1:0-14864 GCA_034697865.1 Oribatida sp.
CATATACTAATAATTTATCGTTTTCCAGGAATACTAAATTTAAATGAAGAGATGCCCTCAAAACGATTCTTATTATAATTAAAAGGAGACAGGTCTTTATTACTGATTGAAAAAATACCGATTGTTTGAATTTGAATATAAATCAATGGAATAAAAAATAAATAGTTTTAAATATCTGAGAATACATCAAAAATGTAATAAACGCCAAATCTATGACTTAGGGCTCAATCTGTTCAAAGAATAGCAAACAATAGACATTGTTTTTCAAACGACAGATATATTCCATAATTCATTATTTTATGGATTATATGAATTTTTGAGATTCAATGACTTATTCTGTATTTACACAGAATTACATCGATTTCGCAAACAATATATTGAATGAAATCTTCATTGAAATGAATTCAATTTAAAGCAAACACAACTTGAAAGGCAAATATTGAAGAAAAAGATATTTGAGTCCAAATTAATTCATCGCAAACTTGATTATAGAGTCCGATCGATAGACATTTTTACAGAAATATTGAATATTTTTCTTTTAGTCAATAATATCTCATATAAAACACGGGTTTTATTGTAAAACTAATAAAACTGAACAAATATTAGTGAAATAGTAATGAAAATAATTTTATTTGTTATCACAAACACAGTTTTGATGGCATTTATGATTTGGAGTCCAATTACCAAAAGATTGTGTCGAATAAAAATCCATTTTATAACTATCTTTGAAAAAGCTGTCTAAATGTTGGGAAGGGTTTAGGACTACATTCAGTTCATAGGGTGTGAGCATTGGTTTTGTCGTGAAATTATTTCCCCAATCGATGCTAAGCCGCGGACACGCGATTTGAACCCAAGCGTCCACTTCTGTGAAGAGACCCAACACTTCGGGCTTTATTTCGGGCAATAATACGTTAATTGTTTCGCATTTTGTCGTTCTTTCGATATTTGTTATTAGGTTTTGAAGAACTTTGGGATTTCCCTGTCGTCCCAAAGTTCCCAAAATCAGTCCGAAAACACCATTCGTTTTGCAAACGGATAGCGATTTATTGACTGCAAAGCGTCGATATTCAACCATTTTCTTAAAGTCATAAAACTCTTGAGTTATCTCTTTGTTATACGGATTGTATTTGAATGCATTGACATTAGGGTTGGCTATCATTATGGCCTCCAGATGAAAGCGCCCGTCCGCTAAGAATAATATTGTGTTGACTTCTGGCGGAAGTTTTGGTGCCGTACAGCCCAACACTTCTCCAGGAGATAAAGGCTTTGACTGCGGTATAGAAACTCGAAATCCATGTCTTTCGCGCAACTCTTTTGCTGCCGAATGGATAGAAGTTATGAATTGAATGGTTCCGGACATCGATAGTACGTGTTCTTCGGGATTGAAGTTTGTTTTAATAGTTTGAATCAAATGCCATAAATCTATTTTTATGTCTACGAAGACATATAAAACTTTGATCCCATTCTTCATTTGGTTGACGGGAACGAGACAGGAATGACCGAAATGCACAATAAAATCACATCCCATAGCGTCAGCTATAATGTCATCGACACAACAGGCGCCGTACGTCACGTCTGAGTAATTTATACAATCAATTAATGGTATATTTTAAAGATTGGTTCAACGTTTCATACCTCCCATAATGAGGACATCAATTCCTGTAAACTCTTCGATGATATCGGCAACGGTTATGGCGAAAACAAAAAGCCCTTCGGGTAACTGTAGGCCAACTCTCTTAGCATTGGATGACTTTAACCTCCAAATGATTTTATGTAATTCAAAGTTATAATTATTGGGAAGTTTTGCAGAAATCTTGTGATTCAAGACTTTGTTTTCTAATATTTCGGTCGGAATTTGGTTTTGATTGACTCTTGAGGCGACCACACGTTTCCGTTCTTCCAGTGGTTTGGCGCGAATCACTTGCGGGTCATTTGAGGCCATTTTGGTCGTGATTTTACCGATTGGTTTCTGGTTTATCTTTGAATCACATGTTTAAAGAAACATTTATTTCAGCATTTGTTTGGCAGTTAATTCGTTCACAAATTACGTCAAACAAAACAATTTCTTCAAATAATTTGACACAAATTAAGGAAATTCTTCGGGAAGTAATCAAAGAGTTAATAAATCAGAAATTTCAGATTAATGCAACTTTTAAGATAACCTCTCATACATAATCTTGATGTTAAGTCATTTGAGATTTTGCTCAAAGTAAGATGATCCATAGGATATTTAATATTGAGATAGATAACCCCAACAAACAAATAATTAACATAGATGAGTTATCTAAGATAGCCATCAAAAGAGCTGTGATTTCTGAAAATCGAGTAATTAGCAAATAATAAATACCATTAAAAAGGCAAACAAAGAGCTATTCTTCGAAACACTTAATTTGTTTATTCGTTTAATTGATTCAATTAACGCCTATTTATCAGTCATTAAAGGACTCAAAACATTAATTTTGATTATTTCACTAAAAGAGTAAATAATTGATAGAAAAACACAAACAGAGCAGTGATTCGTGAGATGAAAATCAAATTCCACTCAAAGACTAAAACCGTTTTTACGGTCTAAGACTTTGACCAAAGAATTAGCGATACTTTGAGTTAATAAAGTAGAAGAAGACTCGTAGGAGTCTAATGAAATCACTAATGTTTTTTGTACGAATAGGGTTAGGATTTTGCGGTCGTTTTTTCGCTTCGAGTCTTTTTGATGTGCTTTTCATGTGAATTATTCATTGAATTAATTATATTTTAGGACTAATAATCCAAATCTCGCTATAATTTAATGTAATTATAGTCTAAATGTCCTGTTTTTAGACTCAATTATATGGAATTAAATTCAAACAAACATTAAATTATATTAATATCTAATTTGCGTTCAAATGAATAGTAACTCAAATAATATGTAATTCTAAACAGACTTTAATTTGAAAATAAAAACATTTAACTTATTTTTTAATTACGAAACTCAAGCATTAAATGACTCGGTTTATGATTCTGAAAATGCGTTTATTTATTCGCTCAATATTTCAAATTTATATCAAGATTTCCAATGAAATTCAGTGAAATTAAGAAATTGTTTATAAGTTCACAAAATCTAATTTCATATAAAATATATAAACATTAAAACAATTTTAAGAAATAAGAAAAAAGTGGAAATTCCTGACTAATTACACAAAATTTCAGGTTTTCTCCTCGTGAAGTCTGTTCTCATCTTAACTAAAATCGCATTTCAGTGACTAATCGTCAGTTTCCTCGAGAAGTCAATAAACATTTGAGCCAAAACCAGGAATATTTTGATTAATAAATAAACAATTTTATTGATAATACCATTAATTAAGTCAAGAAATTTCAGTAATTTTGATGTCCTATAGTTTCCAGAACTTAATGCATTTCTGCGATATATCTATTGCAAGATAATGTGCCCTTGGCTCTCAATTCAATTCATTTCTGAATTACTGCCAAAACTGAGATTAAAGACTGTTTTAAGAATAAATATGAGATTCGGGCCATAAAATCAATATTTTCATAATTTCAGAGTTTGTATTCAATGGAAAGCAGATCCCAGCGATTAGTTTTGAGGACTTCATAAACTTCAAAATGAATTAATGCAAAGCCATAACAATTTTTCTTCGGTTCTTATGTTGCCTTCATTTCTATTATCCCTTCGACCAAACATTTTATACAACTCTTGAGAGAAATGTTTGTATTCATTAACTTCTCTTTAAATCTATGAGTTTATCGTTTGAGTTCATATCTTTTTTTAGTTCAGAAAAAGACTTTTTTTTATTAAAAATTTTATTTTGTCATTAAATTGAAGTCAAACCAAGTATTTGAGAGCACAGAGCCTGCGGTCAGACAAACCTGAAGACACATCAGCGAAGAGGTCTTAGAGCTGTCGATAATTCCAGTTTAATATAAATTAATTACTTCGAGCACTGAATATAACTAAGACTTTGAGCGTAGAAAACACTGGAAAGGAGTTCGGAGGCATTCCGTTCGTCTCATTTGCCATTCTTTATAAAAGAAATTATTGGTCAGACTTCTGGTTCCCATGAATTTAAATCGATTCGTTTCGAATGAATCACTATTACAAGAGATATCAAGAAAACGGTTCTGACAAGTTTAGGCCCAAAAGGCAACTGTACATCGGCTCACACTCTTGTGACGAAAGATCTGAACCGACAGCCAATCGATCGGCAGATCCTTTTCAATAGTTAGACAACTTATTCGACGTTCACTTTTATTAAAATTTAATTCAATAATAATATATTTATATATAATTATATAATTAAATAGTTTTATAATACAAATACATCACAATTACAATAATTGATGTACTAATCAATTGTACATTTCTTGGATCGCAAAGAAATCGCATTAAATTACAATCAAAAAATCACTTACAGTAAGAACTGAGGAGAAAATCGTTTCTTTAAATATATTTTTTAGTATAAAGAGAGCGGTTTCTGACATTTCAATGGATGTCGTATTTAAATGAATTCCTTATTTCTTAATAAATCGTATTTACAGTTATTTTCATATTTGGAGTGCATTTGAATGTATTTATCTTAAAATTTTCTGTAAATAATATAAATAAAAAGTACAATAAATCTTTAATTTTCATTAAAACTCTTTAAAAGGTTCGGTTTATTTTGCGATCAGTCCCTAAAGTAATAGCAATTAATAAGGAAATACAGATTTATAGGACTTTTGTAACGAGAAAACTCTTTGATTTACAAATAATTTGAATAAAGAGCTAATAAATTAAAACTAAAGATAATAATAAACAAATTATAAGCAAAACTCATATTTCGTTGTAAATTAACATTTTATCTCTAAATCTGTTTCTTATATATTAATTATTTCTTTGCTATCGATATGTGATCTGATTTTCACAGAAATTAATTAAAAACTTAGGCAAAAGTCTAAGCAATCGATTGTGAATCTGATGTAAACCCTGTCCTGAATTTTTTGGCATTCAATAGCTTTTTTGGAGAATTATTTTCTGTTTTTTCTCTCTTTCTATAATCAAATCGCAATTTTTTGGATCAATTAATGAGTTTCTCTTCGAAAGCGTTTTTCGTGTCTTTGGATCGCATTTTGTGACACATTTTCCGATTTGAATCTTATTTAATGAATTCTTAAAATCATTTCCGAAAACAATTTCTAAAATTAACAAAAAATCACAGAATTTTCTCATATAATATGAAACACTGAATGATGTGATTATGAGATGATATTTAAAAATGAATTACAATTTTGTGAGCAAATGAAGAGCGAAAACAAACGTTTGAAACGAACACAATCTTTCGTTTGTCGTCCCGGAGTCGAACCAAATATTGGGCAATAGATGTGACGTTCCGTACAATTAATTGACTTAGTATTGGATTAAATCTCGATATCGTGTTTCGGCATCCGATCGGAAGCACTAAATATACATATTTTCAGTTTTCACTAATAATTTCGTATTAAAAACATAACATTTTTGCTAATATTTTCCAATCAATCGATTCATTGCATAAAAAGTCTGTTGTTTTGTATAATTTGATGCATAGTTTGCTTTTAAATTCAAAGCAATAAATTATAAACAAACGAAACTTCGAATAATTTCAATAAATTTTGTATAAAAACAATATTCGGTTTACTGTCGGCGGAGACAACACTACATATTCGTTCCCATTCCTAAAAAACATCGGTTAGTCGACACTTGACGGTCACAATTCGCTAATATCTTCGTAGTCCGAATCATAAGAGTCACTGTCGAGAAAGCGATGGTGGGGCCGTTCATAAGTCCGGTGCCCTACAAATAAATCTTCTTCACCTTCTGAATGGGTTTGTTGTCCGCCGACGAGTTTGCGTTTTTTGCATTCTTCGGCGGTACGTTTAACACTAAGTTTATTGGCTTATTGTTAACGGGGGGCAATTGACTCGGGAACGGGTCATTCGAATGGTCTAAATATTGGTGTGGATCGTCGTATGGCGAACACACGTTAGGGTCATCCTTACGACACCGACGGCTGAATATATAGCCCAAAATAAAGCCCACGACTAGTGATGTGACGACACTCGTGACGACTGCCAACGCGAACGTCTCACCGCTGTATATCGGCGTCTGTTCGGTGGCCTCCGCCGTATCTGGTGGTGACGTTTCTTCAAATGTGTTACCGGGTATTATATGAGGATTAGCATAAGATAGAGGAGGCGTCCTATTTGTGCCTTCGGTTGGTGGCGGACGACCGTCGGGACAGCGAGGGTCCCAACCATCCTCTACATTCTGGACAAAATTGTCGCGATTCCAAAATCGAGACCTACTGCTTGTGCACTGTTGGCGTTGCAGATCAAAAGCACAATAAGGGTCCTGAAGGGCCACACACTCGCCGCACGTTTTGGCCAAACAGTGGAAAAGTTTTATTGATTTGATTTCGTTGTTGGAAACGACTAATAGCTTTGCCTCGTAGTAAGTGTGGTAAACCAATAGATTGGTTATTGCGGTCCCCAATGGAAACACTGACACCTCTTCAATGACAACCGGAGCCACAGAGTTGTGTAAGTGGTGGCCACTGAGTGCACAACTGGCGGCGTTGATTGCTTTGATGACTCGGCCGTCATCTGTGCCGATGAATAATACATCAAATGTTTTGCCGGAAGCCGTTTCGATTTGACGGTCGACCGCTATTTGTGTGTAGCGGTACTTAAAACTGGTCTGCACTACAATTGGCGACGACCAGAAGGGAGGCACAGCCGTGTCCATCAATGTGTGCTCTTTAATGAAGTTGAGTGTGTTTTCGGGCAATTGTCGCGAATCATTGACACAATGACCTGGTCGTGGCTCTGGAACTTTGGACGAGGGGACTGGTAGCCAATTAGAGTCAATGTCCTCTTGACCTTTGAAACCACCTTCAAATGCTTTGTGAATGTCTTCCATTCTGAACGCACAGATAGCTGAACCGCTGATACTGTTTGTTGGGGTTGTGAACACCCCATAAATCAGTTCTGAGTTGTGACCGCCATATATACCTGTGCGCAATAAATCGATTAAAGCAATGTTTGCAAACATTTCTCAGCACATAATTAGGAGAATACAAGTATTTGAAAGTGCGCTCACCCTTTACTATATTAGTAGTGGACTGAATCTCATTGAAATAGAAGGGGAACTCCCCCGGAATTGAACAGTTGAGTCTGGCCTTCGCAAATGTGGTCCAATGGTTTCTGAATTATAAATAAACATCAATGGAAACTGATATGGCTTTTGGTTTATTGACAGCGCAAACAATACCTAAACTTATGGGGTCCGCCCTTATCTTTGGAGCAGACTCTGGCCACTCTGGAGAAGACCGACTTTCCGCAGTTGATATACTCGACTGCAGCCTCTCTGAAGAAGAAGTATACGTGTTCTGAATGTGGAAACGAATTGACAAAACTGGGCGCTAATGACAGAGAAAATCGATTTTAATTACTTTTCGTCAAAATGTTCTGTCATTTGAGTTGCAATCAATGGAAAGGCATAGGAATTGCAACACTAATACATATATTTATAGTAGTCATAGAGTTATTTCATACCATTTAAGTGCTTTGGATTGAATTGTTCTGTTCTTAGAGGCTGTCGATAAATGAGAGGATCGGCGCCATTAAAGCCGGCCACAGTCGCCACATATAGGTTGCCCTCTATTTTGCATAACACAATTGATATGTCAGTTCATGAGTTGTGTTACAGTTATTTGATATTCGTTTGAATACATTAAGAGTTTTGGCGATCAAATAGACTTCAATTGTTTACTCGAAGTAGAGTTCAATTCTTTGGTTTCGTATTTGACTGAAGATATGGAAACAAATACAGGAAACCAATCGATTCGAACATAACTCTACTCATATCTGATAAATGTTTTTATGGGAACTTAGCTCTCGATTAGACTAACAGCCAGACTAAGACTCATATTTATGATAAGTATTTTTTCTATTTCATAACAATTACATAATTTGTGATAACAGTGAAGAGAATATGTAAAAGTCAATACCTGAGCGATCCTTAACCGGTCCTTAAGTGTGGCACAAGTGAATAGTAAAAAGAAAAGCAATGTTTAGAACATTTTAATGAGATTTTTATGAAAAGTCAATTTGTTTTTAAAGAAAAGAATATCAAAAGAAAAGATTTTTCAGCGAATATAAAGTTTCCTTTCAACACAAACTCCAATAAAGAGGTTTTCTTTTCCGCTTTAAATAGAAATATAATGAATAGGAAACCAATTCTCGAATATTTAAGACAAATAATAGACTATATTTTAAGGATTGTTTTAAACTCCTATTGTATAAGAGATTTATTGGAGAGGAAGACAATTATATGGCATTCCTCGGCAGATATAACTAGAATAATAGACACCACTTCTGATTGTAATATAACACTAGTTTGGGTTCCTTTAAAACCCCATTCTCTTCAGATTTATTACAACATATGATTAAGAATAATGACAAATCATTTTTACAATATATTTAATTAGATGTGGTACTTACCGAAAAAGCTGGCCGTTGATAAGTGTGTCGGGTCGTATGGGCACAACCCCTCTCCTGACTGTTCGTTAATCAATTCATATTCTAAATTCTGATGTCATTTGGAAGAGAATTGAAAGGAATTTGCTTTAAAATTGTCATCATTTCAAACGATAAATAGAAATGAGGGACAGAATTGCCTAAACTATAGACATATTTATAGCTATTATAGACTCTAATGTCAACTGTTATAAAAAGGAAAGGCATTTGAACAAAAATGTTTGACATGTCTTACATTTTCCAAATATTGTCTGCATTTTGGTTTGAAAGCGTTGGTACCGCACACAAAGATTCCGTTTTCCGACTTCTTGGCCAAGACTCTAATATAATTTTGACAGTACTCCTCCGACTTTCCCTTATATTTGCACAATTTTATGTCTTCGTCACTGCTATACCATTGCAATCGCTGTTTGATTTGAAATTTAATAAAAAATAAAAACAAAAGTTTAATATTTTTTATGATCTCTGGGTTTAAGAGAAGAGATGTTTGGAATACAGAAAACGCGTGAATAAAAACAAATCGATAGACAGACATAAGAAATAAGAAGTTTTCGCACAAAAGATCTCAACACTGAGAAGAAGTACACAGAATTGTAGAGCAAAAGAGTGAAGTAACTGATGTGAGTTGAGTTTAAAATAAAAATATTTGATTTATATTGCGAGCCGTAAGTCATCCGACAATGAAATTTATAGCACCGACTCATTTATCACAGGTTTGCAGTTTTGGGCTCAATCTTCTCAAACGAATTCTAACTCTCTTTTTAGATATATCTCTAACTTTTTGCTCATTTAATAAGGATTTGCGGTTTTAAAAATCCCCTCCGTTTTAAGAGCTAAAGAGAACTCCATGAGAGCACTACCAGAGCACACGTTATGCACGTAATCCTAAATCCCTTAAAAAAGTTCGAGAAGTGAGAAATGAATCGAAACGTTAATAACGTTTAGCGCTTGGCTTCAATAAAATCGCGAATAAAATAAATGGTTTAACGAGACGTTCACTCATTACTAATACACCGGTATATCAACTAACTTATGGATAATAAACAATAGCGCAGAACACCAGTTAGTATTAGTCATATGGACAGCATTTTATGGTTTGGCATCGACTCAACAAATCCTATCGAAAGGACGTTACGCTCGGAGAGTGTGAGACCGAAGGCTCAACAATACTACTCAACGACTGGTCCTTATTTCCAATACATTTGGGTAAACGCCATAAACTTTGAAAAGTGCAGTAATTATGAGAAGGAGATCGACATCACATCACAACCTCTACTTGACATCGCATTTATATTCTGTGCGAAGTGTGGCCACACATACGGCCTCTAAAACTTGAGTCATTCGATCGCAAGCTATAAATCACTTGATTTCAATTCATTGAATAATAGACTCGGAATAAAATTTTCTTCCCGTTCCCTTCCATACAATTATTAGTCGAATCCGAATGTCATCAAAAAAATATATGTAATATTAGAGCAGATATTATACGGAAAACAAAATAAATCTCAATTTCGATTCGTTTCCCGTAAACTACTGATCACTACTCAAAAGAATTGAATTCTGTCTAAAATACGGAAATTGTTTTCCATTTTATGGCGTTATTCCAGAATAGATGTAATATCTTATGGTCTTATAATCTTTCATATATTGAACTCAAACTTATTGTCTGAGTTCATAACATATTTGCCAAAACTTTTCAATTATTTTTCTAACGAAAAACTAAATTAATTTTAATTAATGAAAAACAGTTCAGAAATAAATGATATAAATCTGTCTGCGATAACGATAATAATGGGTTGGGTTTTAAAGTAGAGCTCAGACACTCTCTTGTTTTAGAGCACAGAGTAAAATGTAGATAAATAGAGGCCTTTATATTATTGACAATAATTTATTGAGATTAAGATTAATGTATAGCATATGAATCAGAAAATTTCAGTCCATTTTAGAGCACATTTCTAAACAAAAGCCGAAACAAAATGAAAAATTGGATGACTTTCTGAACAGACATTATATTTAAAAATAGCGATTCAGTAGAGGAGAGACGCTTTGAGTGCAAAGACAACTCATTTTAGGGTTAGGTTCGCATAATATTCAGATCGAATCGAAGTCTACACAACAGTTAACAAATATTTTTTGAATAAATCAAAACATAACGGCTTTAGGGGAGAGACAGTTAGACAGCACATCCATTGCTCCATCACTTTGATTAATATAATAAAAGCAAGAATAGCAGAGCTCAGGGGGTAACCAAATGGAGGCAAAATGGCCGCGTCTCACATCATAACACAAATTGGGTATTCATCCACTATAAAGCTCCAGGCTATTTCATATGACTTAAGTAATATCCGATATTAGTTTAACACCCACTATGACTATCACCAAATTCAAGTAATAATAATAATAATATTGTGATTCTATTGTCTTCAGAGAAGTAAAAACAGAAGTGAAGAAAATTGTTAGCAATTAAGAGTTGACTGACATTACAATGAATTTTATCATAAAAGCCTTTTAAATGCATCTAAAGATGAGAACAAATTATTTATTATAAATCGACTAATGAGTCAATTATTTCGCAAATCAGCCCTGAGTTTCCTCAGAGATAATTTTTGGAGCTCTGGTCGACTCTTTGATGCGTAACCAATGTATGAGAGCCACGAAATAATTATTAAATGAGATGAAAAACTTACTAAACCAGAGATTTGTCTCACAGTTTGCTTTTAAATTGCCTTTCATTAAACACTAATACAAATGCAGGATCAGACTCTAAACGAATTAACAAGATAAATTGCCCGCCATTTTTGCTGAAAGACTAAATTACTTTAGAAGGACCTCTCCATATATCAATACAAAAGATTATGCCTTTAAGAGTGGAGGAACAGGAAGGAGTCAGGCTCTTCCTTTTTAATATGCAATTCGTGTTAAAATTATGAATGGGTGGCATAGCTCTCGGTTAATATAACCATAAAGTGGCCAGATTTTCGACTAAATTAACAATTATATTTGAAAACTGCAGTTGTGACAAAATTCCCGACAATATCCATATCTGAGTGATCTTAATGTAAGTTTAATAAACTTAGTCATTTTCCATTCAAAGGCTATTTATCTGCAACCCTTCGGTTATTATCCTGTTTGACCTCAAACTTATACATTAAAATTATCGACATTTAGATAATCATGGTAAAATAACATGTGACATAATTTAAAAATCACTTCACATATTACCAAATTGACAGCATCAAAATCGATAACGATAAAGAATCAAGAACTAATTACTATATATTTTCACCTTAAAAGCAATAATATTTGCTAATCATAAACTAAACGACGGTTTCTAATCAAAAATGTGAACTTAATCAAATATTAACCTTTTTATGGAAAAGTTCATTTCATTTCTTGATAGATAAAAAGATCCTGATTAAGGCTCTTAGGGTTTTCGTAAAATCCTATTTCAAGTGAATTTTAAACTGAATTATTGGCAAAACTAAAGCCAACAATAATTAGATTACTTCCGGCAATACATCTATTAATCCCTAAATTGTTGGCTAAAGTAGGCCTTAAGGTATCCGCAGAGTCAGTGACTGACCGGTTGTCACTAATTGCGGAACTAAATTATACTGAAAACATTGAAAGCCTTTCGGGTCGTGTTTTGGCCGATCAAATATTAGGCCCTTCTCTTACTGATGGCATAACTTAAGAAAAACAAAATGGAACTTGTTTGTCCCATACTTTCAGGTTTTGTTCATTATGTTATCAATGAATTTGTCACATTTTGTGGCCATCACAATTAAAAACAGATAAGGCGGCCATTTTCTAGCAAGCTCACATTTGGTAGAGGTTAGGCTCAAAAGGAACAAGAATTCGGTGATTAAGGGTTTAATACCTTATTCTCCTCGAGAGTTAGGAGACTGATATTGTAGACAATATTACGGGCGCCCACCAAAAGGGAGTCTCCGTCCTGCTCTAGCAGTTTGAAGTGATCGGAATCGGTTTGATTGCCGACAAACCTCTGGATGTCTGAGTCTTTTAAATGTGGTATCCGTCTCTTCGGAGTTTGGTTTTCCTGCCAATTGGCTGACGTTAGACTCAACCCGATTGACAGTAAAGTTATAAACAATATTAACATTTTGTTAGTTTATGTCAATTGCTTTCACATTATTTTCACTTAATTAATATCAACGGTTTGTTTGCACACAAATCGTATCACTCATTGACCGTACAGTCAATCGATTGGATGTAATTAAGACAACCATAAGAAAGAATCAATGGTTTGCTGAACTCAGGTCCGAAAGTTAATGAAAATCATTGGCGCGACTCAGAGGTGACACAAAGAGCCAAATATATCCGTAAATATAATTTATTGAATGCAAACAATAATCAAATGTTGAGAACTGTTACTCAGGTTTTGGTGCACAACAACTGAACGGCAAATATATTGCGATAAATGTATTGAGAGCTTAGAAACACAACTGACTCCAAAACGAGTCAAACGACTGCCAAATACAACAACACATCCAACGACTTCAAGTAATGGCTGTTCTTCTGATTCTCGTCTCCCAAAACCACTCGAAATTCGCATAACCTCTGAGCGCACAGAATATTGAGTGCGCCGACGCTCACCACTGGTCTCAAGGATTTTAAATCTCTCCAAACTTCATATATTACGTCAATTCAGAAGTGAATGCT
This sequence comes from Oribatida sp., assembly GCA_034697865.1. Classification (NCBI taxonomy): domain Eukaryota; kingdom Metazoa; phylum Arthropoda; class Arachnida; order Sarcoptiformes; species Oribatida sp. Next base: position 13,231 of record JAQGAR010000479.1, read on the forward strand.
ATGACTTCAAAGCAAAGACTTTACACACGATTTATGTTTTAAAATATAAGCACTTAATTCCTATCTGTTTTGTTCGGGTCTTAAATCAAGGCTTAAATGCGAGACATTATTGACTGAAATATATTTCTTGTTTTTGTTTTGTTTTCTGTGCTTTTCTTTCGCACAACTTTAAACGAGAGGTTATGCAATGGATTTGATTGGTTCTCATTTTAGTATTGATGTTACAGTTTGCAAACTATCTTCATATGGACAGAAAGCTCACTGGAACAGCACAACGTCAAGCTTTTCACAGTGAAGCTCTAGGAAAAGCTGTTTTCTTGTACTCATTTTCAATGTTAAGTTTTGATAGAGTCGTGAAGTTCGTTAAGTTTGAAAAAGTGGTTTTCAGAGTCACAAATCAAATCAGAGTAAAATCAAAATCCAACGCATTTTAACTATAAATAGAGAAATTTTAGCGAAACGGCTATAAAAACTTGAAAATCTAGGATTTGCTTCTTATATATTTAGATCTGGCGTAACATTTCATATGATTTAAATGCTCCGAGTCTTGTGATAATCAATTAATTGAGTTTATATCATAGCGAGAGACCATTAAAAGGCAAAAAGCGGTTTCAATGAAATATTGTTTATCAAAGCCCAGGATCTTTTCAGCAAAAATAAGAGATGGCTTAAGCCTAGAATGAATAATAAAGAAAAATAACTTCTAACACAATATATTAAACTATAATTTAATGTTAGGGATAAATAGTAGGAGAAATAGTGTGTAATATAAAAGACATTCGTTTTTATAAAGATTTCTCCCGGTTTTAAAACAGCGTTTAAGTGGCGATTATTCCCAGTATTCGCTTGAATGCCGTCTTTTCGACTAAAAAACAACACATTATTGTGAAGAATGATATATAAAAATAAAAGAAAATTCATTTTCAAGAACACATTCATTCATTGGACGACTTGAATAATTCATCGCTTGTTTTTCAATGTATTCTTCGTTGAGAACAATGTTATCGAAGTCTAATAACTGAATGAAAAAAAGATTATTTTATATTCCAATTGTGAAGAAAGAGACAAACGTTTGAAATAATAAATATTTACATAAATTAAGGTCTAAATGACATATCATTATCGTTTATTTTAAAGAAAATGACTTATCAAAGAACAGCACTTCTTATCAGTTTATTTGATCGAAAAAAGAGTTTTAGAGAGAAACCCATTTCTTTCTTTGGGTCTGAGATTCTATATCTTTAAGTTTGCTTTTTATATATATTTATCATATTTTTGTTGGTTTTGAGAACTCTTTGCTCTCATTTGTGTCACTCCAACTATCCTTTGAAGTAATGGCTCGCTTTTTCTCTCGCTTTCGCTCATCCATACTATGATTGATGTTATTTCATAACTAATACTCTAAAGATTTATCACAAAAGTAAAGAGATTCGAGCCGTGAGTTCGAGTCGAGTGTTGTGTCCGATCGTCAATCAATTTAAGCCAATTCAAGGACATCAAAACCATGATTTCCACCTAATATCTCTTCACACGCTTAGAGGTATTGAAGTTAGGGCTCAACTTCAAAGTTCAAACTCTCCTCCAGTCCGATGATCTGCCACAAGACTGTGTGAAGACTGAGCTCATCTCAAGAC
>JAQGAR010000480.1:0-14852 GCA_034697865.1 Oribatida sp.
AGTGCTGTGCGACAGACATGGGCTCAAAGTTTTTATAAAAGCGACAGTCCTATCAAATTGTTATTTGTCCTTGGCTCAAATAAAAACTATCAAGCACAGGATCAAATCTTTAAAGAAGACCAAGAATTCAATGATATCTTACAGTTTGACTTCATTGATGACTATAGGAACTGTACTATCAAATCGATAGGAGTCTTGCGCTGGACTTTACTTCACTGTCCAGGGATTAAATTCATTATGAAATCAGATGATGACATCCTAGTTAACCCGAAAAATTTAGAAACCTTTTTACATGAGCATAGTGATGCAGAAAGGTCAATTTTTGGTGTCAAGTGGACGAACTGGTTAGTCAACAGAAACAATGTCTCAAAATGGTATATAAGCGAGGAAAGTTACCCCAAGCCCAAGTTTCCGGACTTCATTGTGGGCTCCCATATAATGACCAGGGATTGTGTTTTCTACTTATATGAGAAGTGTCTGAAGACTTTACCCGCTCTGGTCTTAGAAGATGTTTATGTGACGGGTATTTTGTCTGACGGTTTAGAGATTAATTTGGTGAATGAGAACAAATTTATCAAGTTTGATGTTATTGGAGGCACAATATATAAAAGTCTATTTGAGAGTGGTATCAGTTTTTCCCATGATTTCACTCCTGACAAATTGTTTGATTTTTGGAAAACAAGAAAAAATTCCAATTAATTATTAACAAGTAAAATCCTATAAGAGATGCTGACTGATGCCAAAACCCCCTCGTCCCGATTTTCGAGCTAGGCTGGACTCCCCCTAAATTTAACTTCAAAAACTACTACCTTGACTAAATATTGTGATCTATATTTTCATTCTGAAAATTTCTGGCCCTACCTCCTCTATTTCCCATTGCCAGTACCTGCCTATCTCCATGCCTTAAACAATTTTCAAAATATCCCTCGACTTAATTATTTCTATGACAGCCTTGAGGTAGGGACTGTGGGCGTTGATCCTTGCTCAAACTTTTATAATACTTTGGAATAATTTAATTAATTTACAATAAGATTACAAAGGACATCTTGACATGTTGACATGCTGATAAGATTTTGATTATTTTACCGTCGGTTAATAATGTAATATATTTTATTATTTGATTGAAATAACCTAGATTTTATAATCTGACTATATATCTTGGCTATATATCTTATCAAATATCTCTGTTTTAGAAATTATTTGAATCCATTGAAACTAAAATAAAAGTTATTGTTTTGATTTATGATTTTTATTGGACTAATATATAACAGATAATTGATCTTGATGACTATTCCTGATACCTTCCAGTGCCTTATACTCCCCTTTTAGCTCTACTTTCAATCACTTATCTATTGTATGCCTAACCGTTTAGATGTAGTTTTTGACTCATTAAAAGTTTTATTCAACACTTGTGTTCACTACAAAAGTGTGTCCACTCAATGTTGGCCGGAGTTCCCGAACCCGAAACTATCACCTGAAGACTCGATCCACACTCAACCACGACAGCCCTCGAAATTATTCATCAAAATTCTTTCAAGCAAGATAAAACTGATTCTTTAAAAAATGAGAAGTCTCAGAAAGTTACTTTTGCTTTATTCTTCAATTGGGATGGTCATTGTTTACCTCTTTTATATTAACCATGGTGATTCTGGTGATTCTGGTGATTCTGGTGATTCTGGTGATTCTGGTGATTCTGGTGATTCTCATCTGAAAGAATATTTAAACAAGTCTACAAACACTACAAATTTAACTGATCTTGAAAAATATGTTCTTGGACTAGAATCGAAGGCATTTTCACTTGCTCAAATTAATTTGAAGCCCGGCCCAAACCAGAAACAACTGGTATTTCCGAATCACATACAATACGTCCGGAATTTAATTATTCCTAAACTCAACATATGTTCACAAAATCCGCGTTTGACTACAGTTTTGTTTGTGTGGAGCCGTTACAGTGATTTTGCGCAGAGAAGGGCTGTGCGACAGACCTGGGCTCAAAGTTTTTACCAAGAAAACAATCCTATAAAACTACTATTTGTCGTGGGATCAGGGCAAAATTCTGAAACCCAGAATAAACTCTTTGAAGAAGACCAGGAATTCAATGATATCTTACAGTTTGATTTCACCGAGGCCTATTTGAACTGTACCATCAAATCGATAGGAATATTGCGCTGGACAATATTTAATTGCAAGAACATTAAATTCATCATGAAGTCCGATGATGACATTATGATCAACGCTAGAAACCTGGTGAACTTCCTCGATGAGCACAGGAGTGTTAGGAATACCATATTTGGGGTCAAGTGGTTGACCCAGAAGGTCCATAGAGAAAGAATATCCAAGTGGTACATAAGCGAGGAAAGTTACCCCTTTCCTAGATTTCCTGATTTTATTGTGGGCTCACACATAATGACCAGGGATTGTGTTTTTCGTTTGTATGAGAAATCTCTGAAGACTTTGCCGGCACTGGTATTAGAAGACGTTTATGTGACAGGTATTTTGGCAAATGGTACAGGCATCAATTTGGTCAATGAGGGTAGATTCATCAAGTTTTATGAAGGAAAAAAAATCAGCCCGGCTATATTTGATCATGGAATTAGTTTTTCGCATGATTTTGGAAAAAGAGAATTATTTAAATTTTGGAAAACTCTACCAAGGAATATTACCAATTAAAATGACCATTCTAATTTTTCTAATAACCCTTCACCTTGAGATCGAAGACCTTGTGCATTTCTGATTTATTCTATCTTTTTTTATAATTATAAATATTTATTAGTGTTCATTGATTAATTTATTCTACGAATTTTACATCTCATCTACTCGATTTCCAAGTTGTGTTTGGCACATGATAGAATGATAAGATAAAGACCAAGATAAAACACTTACAAGAAACAACTCTTCCAATATTTTATGAATATTTCAATTCAATGTGATTTCTAAGTGTTTGAAGTGTTGTCAATAAATCTTAGAAATGATAAGGAAGTACACGAAAAAATGACAGGGATGCGCAAGGTCGACTCACTGTGTGTGGACATAAACAACAACAACAAATACCAAGATTAAAATTATCATGGAAACTTGTTCTTGAAAAAAAACTATTATTCAAGCTAAAAAATAATTTATTCTGGCATGAGTTCTATCTAAAATTCAATTTATACTAATATACATGAGACCTTGCCCATCCCTGTATGTTGAGTGGGTTTATGTTAACTGATTTCTTGAACTTTGAATTCAATGATAACTAGGAATAAAACGTATAAAAATTGGAGCAAACATTGCGTTTGTATTTCAATAATAATTTTTATAACACAAATAAAAGACATAAAACATGAAAAGTATATTACTTTTGTGTCTGATAAGTGTGGCCTTCCTCTGGTCGGCCAGTAATGGACTCAGAATATCGGGGGCCGACTTCGACGACTCATTACTCGAACTTGAAGCTGAGGACATTGATAGTTTTACTAATGAGGAGGATCAAAGTGCCAAGCTCTCGGAAAGTTGTCTTATCAAGATTTTAGGGCCGTCCGTCTCCTGCATCATGAGAAGTATGTCCAAGTGGGATGTAGAGCCCCATCAGCTCAAGATTGATATCAATCAAAGACCAACATGTTGTTCAATTTGGGAAATGACGGACTGCCTGAAAAACAATGCCAAGGTATGAAATGTCTGGCCTTACGTTAAGTTAAAATTTATCAAGCTTGTTTAATTTGTTCAGATTATTGAGGTTATATTATGTTAAGTTACGTTATATTAGGTCAACCCCCTCCCCTCCTCCTGAAATATTTTTTGAGGGACCACCCTGGAGGTCTGGAACAGTGAACATCCCTGTTTAAAACCTCTTTCCTTGGCTGTCCCTGGTTATATTGCATTGCGTACCATATTCTGGCCAATATTAAGTACTGATAAGTTAACCATCGTTGTTCAAAAGTTCAAAATTGAGCTTGGTTATCTCCAAGCTGACTTTAAAATTGTGCTCAAGGTAAAATTCTAATTCAATTCGTATTAATTATAGACTCACTGTTCCGACGCGGAAAGGATGGCGTTTAACACTCATATGAATGAACAGACAGAACTCAGAAATCAGAGAAACTGCTCGCTATTTCAATATGAGTCCGACTCCTGCGCTGATGGACATCAAGAGTCTGATGAGAGCCCTGTCCGCCCTGTTTTGACTAAAGTGTCATTCCGTGAGAACAACCACTTCATCGATACTAACCAATTGGATAATGAAGTCGAGGACGAGAAACCCCGTGTTGGCCATCGCTCACACCATGCTGTGCCTAAAAAAGTGTTTGAGGATGTGCAGTCAGGTCTAGGTGCTCTGAATGAGATGCACCTAGCCCAACGTCTCCTGGACAGAGTGGACAGAATAACTATTAATCATATGGTTATTGATCTGCACCCGGTAAGACGTACAGGTGCTCAACCCAAACAGGACTTGGGTGATTCACAATGGGAAGTGGAGGACGAGCCATAAATATCTTGCATTTGATATGATCAAGGAGATAACAAAAATAATAATCAATTTAATGCCATTTTTATTTTAAATAATTATCGAAATATATAAACATTTTGTGATTAAAACTTATTTACAAATTAAATGATTGATAAATAATTTTTTCAATATTAATAATTTTATTATCTTGATTATTTTAAATAATTACCTTGGTTACTTGTTTAACAAGAAAATTATAATCATTAATCCATGAAAAGCTATTTAGCGAAATAATAAAGTTACCAAGCAATAAATTTTATTTATTAGATTAGTTGAAACTAAAATTAGTTCAAAAGGGATACGCAAGGTACCGGACCTTCATTCCTGGGCTCTGGACATTGGAACTGAATTAAAGTCACAAGTCATTCCTGATTAGGGCTGGTAGTGAACAGTAGAAATATGTGGACCACGCAATCAGTTAATTTTGAAAATGACTTAATAATTAAAGTTTAAATGTTAAGTTTATCAAGGACAACAAGTTTTAATCCAATGTATGTACAAATTAGTAATCAAGTTTGTACTATTGACAAGATTTTTATATTTCCTCTAGTAAGTTTCCTCTTATCCACCAATAAGTCACATTTATGCCATGATGCACATCATAAAAGTTATTATGATCAAAAGTAATTTAAGCGTGTTATTCAATGATCCAGATGTTTTCAATTTCTAATTTGTAATTCAATTAAAGTAAAAATAATAATAAATATTTTATTTGAAAAGTTATGAATTTTTAATGAAAATAAATAATAAAAATATCAATAATTTATTGCAAGAATCTATTTTGACCTTTTTTCTGTACCAGCTACATTAAAAATGAATAAAAACAAGTTTGTGATCAAAATAGCTGCTAGTTTATTATTATTTGTGTTCTTGGTCAGCTATTTAAATTACTACATTATTTACCATCGTCTCTCCAATTGTGATTGGCCTGAGCTCGAGGACAATGACCAAGACGCCCTCAAAGTTATGTTCATCACTGACGTCCACCTGAAAACAGACACTCTGTGGAACATAACTGAGAATGTGGTGCGGGAGTGGCCCATGTATTGGACCTACCGGCTGGCCAAGAGTGTGTTCCGACCCCAGGTCATAATAATTCTGGGTGACCTCTTCGACGATGGCATCAACTACACTGATGAGGAGTTCAATGCTCTTGTCAATAAATTTGAAAATATATTCACGTGTAAGTAAACTAGATTATTTTTATTTAGTTAAACTTTAACTTATATTACTGACTGTTCGACCTCAAGGGGTATACCCTCTGCGCATCAGTGTCTCATTGTTATTTAATTTTAAATTAAACTTGTTTATCAAAACAAACTTATTTTAACTTGCTGATTTTCCGTTAATATATAGTTGAAAATAGCGTAAAAGGAGAGAGATATTTGACAGCGAGCGAAGAAAAGGTCATTTATTTCACACTTCACGGCAATCATGACATTGGTTTCCATTCAGAGATGAGCACACACTTGAAGAGACGGTTCGATAGGACCTACAATCTGGAGGACGTCCAACAGTTTGAGATAAACGGAATCAAATTTGTATCCGTAAACAGCGTTACGATGGAAGGGGACTCATGTGAGCTGTGCCTGAAGGCTGTCAAACAACTTGATGATGTTGCAAGACAACTTTGTCCACCATTTGACATCAACAGAAAATGTCTGCAAAATAATCGTCCGGTTCTTCTCACGCATTACCCCCTTTTCAGGGAAAGTGAGGAACAGTGCGGTAATGATTGGGACACCAGAGCTGAGAAGCATTCATACGACAAGTTTATTGAGAAAAACGACTGTCTCTCACAAAATTCAACGCAACTGATCCTGGATAAAATCCGGCCCAGACTCGCCTTCAGTGGTCACACCCATGTTAGTTGTATAACTGACCATCCAGGAAATATTCCAGAATGGACCATAGCCTCGTTTAATTACCGATATTTGTACACGCCCACTTTAGTGCTGGCAAAGTTTACAAGAACAGAATATGGGCTTAAAAAATGCATTCTAACCCATGGGTTGACATTCTTTTTCTGGGATTTTTTAATTGGTTTACTTATTATGCTTTTGTGGCTCAAAATTTACACAAGACCAGTTGTAATAAAGTGCCTAGAGTGTTTTTATACAGTTGGTTATATTTTTTTCAAGAGGTTTGGCGATAAAATGCCCTTGTTCTTTCATAGAATTAAAATAAAACTGAAGAGAACTAGAAGATACTCATGAGTTTTTCTAAGGATAATTTTGATGTAATTTTTAATTTTAAAGAATAAAACATTAGAGTTTTAAAGCTTGTTAATTTAATTAGTTTGATCAAGCGGATTATGTTTTTGTTAAAGTTGCTCATGGAAAATGTAATATTTTGCGTCAATTTGCGTCTTGATGAATTAAATTTTTTTGATGGGATAAAAAATCCGTGAAGAAAGTCAATAAAATCGTATTTCAAAAAATTTCTGTTCATTTATTTTTATCATTAATTAAACAAAACTTCTATCATTTTGTTAAGAAATGAATAAATTATTGATTTATTGATCAAAATATCGTTCAAATAATAGCGGGATACATTCTTATTTGCTAAATTATTTAACATGAACAAAAATAGCTTACCATATTTTAAATAAAGCCTAAAGTTAAATTAAGTGTTGCTTTTGACAAAATATTCCTTATATAATATGCCAAAACAATAATTATATTATTAGAATAACATAGATACTTGTTAAAGTGTACATCAATAGTTTGAGGACAAAGCTGCCGCCACCATAATTGACCCAACATGTTCAAAAAACACGAAGAATTATAGTTTAATTCGTATTTAATAATCATGCCGAGCCAAAAGACAGTGTCACCTATTCAAAAGTTGCAGGTAAAAAAGAGCAAAAAGCAGGTAAATTCAGATAAAAACACATGATATAAAAGAACAAGAATACAATACAATCAATGAATTCAATAAAATGTTATTAGAAATGAAGAGAAGGAACCGATACACAAAAATCAGAGAAAGCCATAATAGACACATGAGGGCTCATTCCCAACAATATTATTATTGGTTTATAAAACATATTTCTTTTCGTTTGATTTCTGACTGATGTGAAACACAAAACAATTCCATAGAGAATATCGTCAACCGATTCAATGGTGAGTTCAGGCGGTAAACACTTATTCGGATCAATTGCCGGCATTTTCTTGATTTTGATAACTTTAATTCTTGGATTATTTGAAATTTTATTCTTAATAATTTCTTTTCTGAAGTAAACTAGTAGTTGAGCTGCATATACCGTTTGTGCGTAAATAAGAACAAGGCCACTACTTGTGCTCAATAGCATGCCAATTGTCAATTAATAATTATTGTTTATTTATAAAACTCATATATGAATTATAATTTATATTTTACTTCAAATATTATTATATTTTTATATTTGATATTCTCACGAAAATTTTAAAATAGTTGAGGCTACCAAGCTGGCACTAATTTATTTATTAACTGATATCTAAATTTCTAAAATATTAGTTAAATGATTGCAAATGTAAACAATAATATTTCAGCATTTGCTCTTGGTAAAAATTATTTTAAGAATTGTAACTTTTCTAAACCAGATTAGCTTCAGGTTTTATGAAAATATCAGCTTACATAAAACATCTTGAGGGCAATATTATTTGTGGTAAACTTAATTTTGTGGTTTTGTAAGAAATTCTTACATTTATCATTAATTTATCCATTTTATTTAGATATTAATGAAAAAGAATTATTTGACTTTAAAGTAAAAGAAGACAAACACCTGGTTATGAAAAATTGTTAATTAGTGAGGAACAGTGCGGTAATGATTGGGACAACAGAGCTGAGAAGCATTCATACGATAGGTTAATTGAGAAAAAAGACTGTCTCTCACAAAAATGCAACGCTACTGATACTGGATAAAATCCGGCCCAGAATCGCATTTAGTGGTCACACACAGGTTTGTTGTGTAACTGACCACCTGAATGGACAATAGCCTCTTTTAATTACCGATATTTGTACACGCCTACTTTAGTGTTGGCAAAGTTTACAAGAACAGAATTTGGGCTCAAAAAATTCATTCTAACCCATGGGTTGACATTCTTTTTCTGGGATTTTCTCATCGCTTTACTTATTATGCTTTTGTGGCACAAAATTTATACAAAACCAGATTTCAAAAATTGTCTAGACTGTTTTTATACAGTTAATTATATTTTTTCAAGAGGTTTGGCGATAAAGTGCCCTTGTTCTTCCATAGATTTAAAATAAAACTAAAGAGAACTAGGAGATACTCATAGGTTTTTTGCGAACTTTATATTTTGAAGAATACAATATTAATTTTATAGTTTAAAAAACTTCTAGACAATGAGCTTATTCATTTTATTTTATTGATTATTTTAAGAAAATTCCATTGAAATTATTTTTTCTAAACATCAGATGAGAGAAGTTATAGGTTAAACCATTATATTTATTTGATCAGGGTGAAGAGTACTACCACTTGGGGACTTTTCATCCTTTTTCGAGCATGTTTCCAGGTGAGAAAATTCCTGTCGCACACTACAGCACACTACATATTCTGTACCTCATGCATTCCTGATTCTTTTTCTCTATAATTAGTAAAACATGAATGTTCAATAATTATACATTGTATAAAAATTAACATGTATGTAATTAACAACAGAATAATTAATAATAATCACTTATTTTTTTTTGTTCTATTTTTGACCAATCAATTATTTATAATAAGTTAAAGTTAATTTGCAAGAATATTCTCAGCAATACATTCAGAATTATCAGTAATATACTTTCAGAACTTGTAAAATAGGTCCTATTTAACAATGGTGTTGGATAATTTTGTCGAGTTTGACAAGAGTTTAATGAAAATCAAGTTCACTGATTCTAATTCAACTGAAATAATATCATTTGTGCCAGCTAGGCTTGTTCCATTCGTTTATTTTAATATATCCCATTACTATGACCAGGGTAGAACATTCAAGGTTTTTGGCCCACTTGTGTTATTACTCAGGGAATTGGCCAAGTTAAGAGGCTCATGGTAAGTAGATATAATTGAGCCAGTAGATATGGATCAATTAAATATTCACCTGATCATTTGTTTATAAATCGAGGTTACAACTGCATAAACCACCAGAATCAACTGGAGAAATGATGGGCTTATTGGTTGAAACTCACGTTGATTTCCTTCTATCTATGATTGATCCACCAATATGGATAACTAACATGGATATGATGAATATCATTCCCAATATGTCAGTTTCATTAACGAAAGTCATTGATTTCAATGAGGAGGGTCGCATTGGGTACAAAAAATACCCAGGAGATTCACCAAACTTTTCTTACTTCTATAAGTTTGACTTTTGGTCTTTAATCCTATTATTGATTACATTAATATCTCTCACATTTGTTTTATCACTAAAACAAAGAAGTATTCGGAATATTCTTCAAATATTCATAGATTGTTTCTCTGCACTGTTTGTCAAAGAAATGCCCAGGTCATTTCAAATTAAAGGGATGACCTACAGGTTTATGATAGCAACATGGTTATTTGCCGCCATGTTCATTTCGATAATGCTTTCCAACATAGTCTTGGATGAAAAAGTCAAAGCAGTGCCGTGGAAAGTCATCGATTCTTGGGATGACCTTCTAAATAGGAAGGAGGTGCAAATTGTTGCCTTGAGAGAGGTCTATTTTAATCTCTTCGTTCAAAATGAAGAATCACCAGAAGCATTAAGTTTTAGAAAAAGGGTCATAGAAATGCAATTTGATGACTGGGACAATCAAGAGTTTTTTCTCAGATTGGGCAAAAATATATCATCTGGTCAAACTGCGCTCATTCTGAAGAGACTGCCTCTCATATATTCATTGATTAAAATGGCCAAGTTAATGGAGGACCAGAAATTTTTGAATAACCTGCATGTATCAAAGTTTGGTGGACCGGAAGCTCCTTTTTTACAGTTTTTCTTAATAAGGACCATTCTTATTTGCGGGACATGAATAAAATGTAATACAAGGTTATACTTTTTAATCAGGAATGTCAACCGACCTAGACCTTGGAGGGGGCAGTAATTCAAAACCATTTCAAGTTTTTCCTAGCAAAAGTCTTGACATGCTTATCATCTGGCCATAGATTTAATATACAATGAATTTTCAGGCTCAAGGTGCTAACACAGAAGGGGAGGGTGTTTTTAAATTTAGGGAGTACATCAAAAATCTTAAATCAGGGGGCGTTTGAGTTATACCCGGTCGGCATCTCTGGTAATCTATATTTAATTGTGTTTTGAACTTATTTAACTATCTAATTAAATTTTATCTAGAATATACCGAAGTACGGAATCTGGGTTGTATTCAAAGTGGAAAAAAGACTCGCTCAAAGACAACGGGTACCTGGACATTTTTGATGTGATCCCTGAAGAGGATCAGTTGAAATTCGAAGAAATGACTCTAATACAAACAAATGAAGTGTTTTATCTATTTTTATATGGTACACTAATATCAGTTACCTTGCTTATATTAGAGGCACTTGCATCTATAGTATCAAAAATTACATCATCAATTAATCAATAGCAAGGCAATTTTTCGAATAAAAAAAGAACATTTCAGATATGCCGTTGAATATTGATTTTAATTAAATCAAAACCCGCATATTGACACTAAGGATGGAGATTCTTAATAGATTTTAGCTTGTACTTTATTGTAACTTACCTACACATTCCGTAAAGAATAAATCGTTTGTTTAAATATTGATTTATTGATCGAAATCTCTTTAAATTATAACAGGATACATTGATACATGATTTCTAAAGATTACATTGATACTTGTTAAAGTGCACATCAATTTATTGTGTACAGGGCTGCTGCCACCATAATTGACCCAACATGTTCAAAAAACACGAAGAATTATACTTTAATTCGTATTTAATAATCATGCCGAGCCAAGAGACAGTGTCGCCAAAGGTTGCAGGTAAAAATATGTTAAAATAAGATAAAAACAGATAATATAAAAGAACAGTAATTGATTAACCAGTAATGTAATTAATATTGAAGAAGGGGGCCAAACATGGAAATAATTATGTGCTAAAGGTCGTCTGACAGAACCTGGTAGTGATAACAACGCTATCTTACGGTGATAATATGGAAACATATGAAAATAAACAAGAACATGTGTTAAATTATTGAAAACAAAGGATAAATAATGTTTATTAATGTGATATTTTAAATTTTTTGATAAAATGTGTGATAAAGAAAATTTTGGGGCAAAAATAGGACCAGGGATTGGGATAAGGTCAGAAAGAAAAATATGTGCACTTAAAGAACACAATAGACTAAAAGAAGAAAATGTGGGATATGATGACCGAATGAAGAAAATACACGATTTGTTTCATTTCAGTCCAACTTCAATGGGTCGTATACTCAAGTAAGTAGTCATATAATCTATAGATCCACAACCTTTTTCAGATTTAAAGTGCTCAGCAAAATTTTTCAAAGTTTCCCATAAAAATTGATTACAAAAAGAAATCCTTTCAAATAGAAATGGACCTGTTTCACCAAAGAAAACTCGAAAACGATGCCCAAAATTTGGATTCAATCCAGCCGATATTGATATAATGGACGACATCATCGCTAAGTTATTTGAAAATGAGATCGTCCCATCAATTAACGATATTTACAAATTCGTTAAAAAAGATGAATCGACGAAATTAAGTTTTAAGGACGCAAAGAGAGATACATTTTATAAACTTATGAAGAAAATGGGATACAAAAACAAGTGTTCAAAAAAACTCTTCAGGTAAGTTCACAAACTTGCACTACCATATTGACGCAGAGCTTAATTTTTAGAGAATCCAAAGTAAATAGTCCGGAAATTAAATTACAAAGAATAGAATATTTGCGAAAGAAAGCAGAATTAGAAAAGACTTATCCAATGGTTTATTTGGATGAGACTCATATACATAAGAGTATAATGAAAGCAAAAGTACTTTTGCCATTAAATAGGTCTAAAAAACTAAGGATTAAATTCCAATCAAGTATGCACTACCAATGGCCAAATTCAATGATTAGCATATCAATTTACAGGTTTCGGTAATATTAAGAAAAGTATTGTGGATGTAATCAAACGGTACGAAAGGCTTATCCAACCCCTCCTTTTCTAAAATGTTTTTTATGGTGTGGTCGACGACATCACACACGAGATACAAAGTGGCCATACGCAATTTAAAATTTGACCATCATTTTTAAAATTGCGAAACCTGTAAATTGATATGTGAATCATTGAATTTGGCCATCTTTCATTAAGAAACCTCCCGTGTTAATTTTAATTTAGTTCCAAACAGAGGACTCAGGTTCAGTATAATTCACGCCGGAGGACTAGAAGGGTTTATACCAGGAGCTCTGTCAATGAGTATTAACCAAGAAATGGATGCTCAACAATTTGAAAATTGGATTAAAGTGCAACTTTTGCCTAATCTTAAAGAAAAATCAGTCATAGTTCTCGACAACGCGACCCCACACTCGAGAATTATCGAAAACTCAAGGTAAAATTAGTCATCTATCAACCTTGATCATCGATTTTTAATTAACCAAACAATTTGTTTCTTTAAACATTTATTAAGACATAAATTTACGGCTAATGAGAGAAACAAAACTGTTTAGACTTCCGCTAAATCCGGGAATTCCCTGAGAATTTTGAGCACAGCATACAATTTATTACATAATAATTATTTTTGTAGATCCCCAACTTCTAGTTGGAGAGTTGGCGAAATTCGGTTATGGCTTCAAAATAAAAGAATCGAATTTGACGCCAAAATGCGCAAAAAAGAATTACTTGTGGTAGTTCGTGAGAATAAAGAATAGAATGTTTGAACCTTTCTTAAACCCTTCGTAAGCACCAGAGAGGTTCAGAAAGACATTCAAGCAGGACTTATGAGCATTATCTCGTAATGTTAAATGGATATATCTGTTATGAATTTGTGAATACTGGTACTACTGGTACTGATTAAGAACTGGTACTACCACTTTTCATTCCATATAAAAAAGGACTTTGATATGGAAAAAGGACTTTGGAAAAGTTGTCGAAATGGGAAACAATTTTAATTGTCTTCAACTTCGAGAGTTGGCTCAGAATATCCCCTATTTGTGTTAACTCCTGTTCTGTCGAAGTATTAATGAGTTCCAAATATTGAAGATTTGGTAAATAAATGCCAATATATTTAAATCCGTTGGCTTTTAGCGGAAATGTTCTCAATTCAAACAATTCATAAATAAAAGCGAGCGTCAGATGAGTTAGATTTGAGAGGCCTTCGAACGCATTGAATGAAAAAACTTTTTGTTCCCCATTTGAGGCTTTGATCACAAGTTTCAGTCGTTTCAATTGTTTGAATCCTTTTAATGGAGATAACGATTGTCTTAAAGTTAAGGCTTCCTTCGGACGCAAATCAACATCAGAAAGAAAACTCTTGATTTTGCGACAATTTTTTGCGATCTCTTTCACAGAATCGGAAAATGTTTTCTTACTTAAAGAGGAGCCAAATCTCTTGATTTTTAAATGAATCAAATCATTCAATTTTGAAATATTCTTCAGAACCATATTTAAATTATCAACAAAAAAAATCAGATCCAAATAACGGAGAGATGGGAAGCTATCGATTAATCTCTGTGTCAACTCTTCCTCTTCATAATCTACTGTTAAGTTGAGTTTCTTTGATTTTTCGAATTTGTGCTTACTAATCAGTTGAAGATTGTTAATTCTCATCCAATCAAGGGACAACTCTTCCAAATTGGGAAAATTTTTCAATCTACTCGGTGGTTTAAAAGTTTTCAATTTTGAGCGAAATTTGTTATGAAATTCTTCGTAAGCGCTGACACTTATCTCATGAAAAGGACTCTTGAATTCAACCAAATTATTGCAATGTTTGGTAATCAAAACAATGAATTCATTGTAATTATTGCATTCAAAGTAACAGCCGTGGTCAATCAATTCAATGGATGTGATGTTAGGAAACTTCTTTAACATTGATTCCAATTAATTTAAACCAAAGCTATTGTTTTTCCATAAAGGAGGAGCAGATTTAATAAGAACATCTAAGGTGATCTCATAGTGTTTCTGAAAGATAGTCCTCTTGAACATTAAAACCTCAAGTCATTAAAACATTAGATAACAAGAGATTCAATGGTAAGGTTTGACTAAATGTTTATCAACTAAATTACATTAGTTTTTAACCAAATTTTTCATTTCAAGTCTCGGTTGATATCATGAATCTGAAGAGGATTGAGTTTAATCATGGTCTGAGATGAAGAATACATCGGTATTACAGATGACATGCCTTTCGTGAAACTGTTGTTAAACCAAATGAAAGTTTGATTG
>JAQGAR010000481.1:0-14840 GCA_034697865.1 Oribatida sp.
GCCATATTTTCATTCTTGACTTTTTCCAAAAATGTTACACCAAACTTCACTCTAGCTGGATTTCAGGTTCTCAGTGATGAATTATCCAATATGATCTTGTCCTTATTTAATTCTAGAGAAGATGATGAAAGGAGTGTTTTGAAAGGACCCTACGCTAAAAGAACGTTGTTTTTGAGTTTTGTCGGATATTTTGCAATAAAACTATTCATTCTTAGAGTAATTGAGTGCAAAACCATTATTTCTATCGATTATTTGGTAATTGTTTTTAATTTAATCTTTTATTTTAATTCTGTTTAAAAGTATTTTGTGTTTGAATTGATTCTTAGTTTTAATATAATTTTTATAATTGGACTGTAAGTGAAGTAATGGGCGGATCGAGAGAAAGGGATAAAGACCGGACTCGAGACAGGTTTGTCTGAAACGTTTTAAAACTGAATCAATTAAATTGAAAGTGATTTGGTTTTTAGGGACAGACATCGGTCAGAGAGGCATCGGTCGAACCGGCATTCGATGGCTCACAACAGTCACAGTCGACGGGTATGAAAATGAAATGATTACCAAAACGAGTGATAATGAGTTAATTGAGTTAAACAAACCCTAAATTTGATGAAATTGAGTGCCAGTAATGACAGTCAGTGATAGTGAACGAGGAGTCAAACGACCCACAGATCGGCGATCGCCTCAAATCTGGATTCCTTTTGTTAACCATTTGTCCCATTGTTTTAGTCTCCGGACTGTTATTATAGAACTGATAATAACTCAGACGACGATAGTTATGATAATTCGCGAAGACATCGAACTCAAGATTACGATAGGTATGACTCCGACCGCTCTCGTAGTTATCGCCACTCAAGAGATCGGAGTCGAAGCAAAGACAGCAGAGACCGTGACCGCAATCGAGACTATTCTTCTGGTGCCGGCGAGATGTCCACCACTACCAGTGGAGCCAACGCTCACAACAATCGTTTTTCTAATGATGACTACCATTCACCGACTAATGAATCGGCGAATAATGAGAAAAATGATTCGTACGAAAGGGACAAAACTTATTATCAAAGGGATAAAAGAGAGGAAACACCAAATCATACGCTTATGATTAGGGGTTTGGCCGCTCATATCACCGAATCTGATGTAAATATTGGTTATAAATATAAATGTATTTATCCACTAATTCGGTTGATTTGAATCAATTAAATGTCAGATCGTTTCAAAGTTAGCCGAAAACAGTCTTCAGGCAAAAGACATTCGACTGATGAGGAAAAAAGAAACGGGTATTCTATTCACAACAAGATTTTAATTTGAAATCAAAATCGATTTCGACAACTCTTTAATTGAATAAAACTTATGACAAAACACCAATTAAATCGATTTCTTGACATCAAAGGTGTTTCGCGTGGATTCGCTTTTGTCGAATTCGCTAACATTGAAGACGCCATTCATTGGAAGGAATTGACTCAAGTATTAGACAAATAGACTAACTCTTAATCTTATATTAATCTATTATTTAATGTAAACTTTTAGGGATATGTGTTGTTCGCCGATGAATACGAAGCTTCGGTTCACTATAGTATTCCCAAAGACTCCTTTGGAGGTCACGACAAAAATATTATGAAAAATGATTGGACCTGTTATAAGGTAAGTCTAGTTATTTAGGTAAGTCCAAATAATTGTTTGATTATTAAAATTTCAGTGTGGAGTCAATAATTTCAAACGTCGGGAGGAATGTTTCAAGGTCAGTCATAATCCCTTCCAACCAATCATTTCGATCATTTTTGAATCTTTGAAAGTGTGGAACACCTAAAGAAGAGTCTATGGCTAACGATACCGGAGACGAAGTCAGTCTGACGCCAACCAATGGTTTGTTGTCTTCATTTTGAAACAATTTAATAATTAATTTAATTCAAAAGCACTTTTGTTTCGTAATTTGGCGCCGACTACTACTGAGTCTCGTATTCTGACAATCTTGGGATCGTTGACTGCTTTGCCCATAAAATCCATTCGTATTCTAAAGGACCCGACATTCAATATATCGCGAGGAATATGTTTAGTAGAACTGCACACAACTTTGGAGGCCTCCCAGCTCTTTACATTACTTTCTTCGATGAGTTCCGAATTCATAATAGACGACTGTCTGGTCCAGGTCACTTATGGCAAAAGGAACGTTACTTTAGCACATACCTCCGCATCTTCAAGTAACGCGGCCATTGCAGCCTTGGCTGCGGCTCAGTGGCGCAATTTAGACGAAGAAGTGCCCAAAACTAATAATTCTAAAACCAATGCCGTTCCCAATACTTCAACCACTTCAGTGACCAACAAATTGGGAACAATTTGTGTTAATGGCGTCGATTACCCAAAATATGAGACACCGGATATCTCTACTTTTCAATTGGACGAATCTTCCGGTTATTACTACGACTCTAAGACTGGATTTTATTACGATTCAAACTCTCAGTATTACTACAATTCGGTATTTACTCAAAATTTGTTTTAATTGAAACTTTAGTTTACTTATATTATTTTTGACTTAATTTTCATGTTTAAAGCAAAGTCAGCACTACCTCTATTGGGACGCATCCAATCAAACCTATTTACCCATTGAGTCTAATAGTGGTCAAACATGTGAAGAGAGTAAGAAAGAAAAGTCCAAAGATTCGAAGTCAGATAAAGTGAAAATCGCTAAAAAGATTGCAAAAGATATGGAGAAATGGGCCAAAACCCTGAACCAAAAGAAAGAGACATCCCGTTTGTGGACAGCCAGTGAATCTACTGTTAATGTAGAGCCGAATCACATTTCGCTGCCATTAAAACTTTCGAGCCTTGACTCTGACTTTTCATTGAGCGAACCCCACATCTCTAATCTTGAAACTGAAACATCGAATTTACAGTCAATCAATTCGACAGAATTGACGTCAAATGTGGAAAATAAAAATCAGTTTTATTTAAATCCGTTTCAAATCATTAAAGATGAAGAAAACCGATTAACAGATTGGGAAAAGTTAGCCTGTCTTCTATGCAAACGGCAGTTCTCCAGCGCAGAACTCCTCACTAAACACCAACAGCTCTCAGACCTCCACAAAGTGAGTCCACTCATTGATTACTGACTAAACACTCAATTCTATATTTTTGATAAATTTGTTGTTTTTTAGACAAATTTAAATGTTTTGAAACACCAAAAACTGACTGAAGAACAGATCGAAGAATTAGATATAACTGAAAGAGAAGTAACCACTTCTTCCACTTTTATTTGAGTACTAATTTGTCCATTCAGTCCGGTTATAGGGATAGGGCTAAAGAGCGGCGTAAAAAGTATGGTTTACCAGAAACGCCAGAAGTAAATAAATTGAAAACAAAATATTTGACTGAATTGGAAGAGAAGACGTCAACAATTGATACCAGCGCTCAGTTGAGTCAAACACCCATTTCTGGAGACAATATCGGTAGCAAAATGATGAAAGCCATGGGTTGGGTCAGTATTTTATTATATAAGTAATTCTCTTCTTATTATTCAAATTCTATTCAATAGACTGAGGGCACAGGACTGGGAAAATCAAACCAAGGTATTTTTTATTCCCTTTCCACAAGGTCTTAGAATTTATGATTTAAAATTGAATTTAAGGGATGTCTAACATTATTGAGGTCGAAATGAGAAAAGGAGGTCTCGGACTTGGAATGCGAAACGCTAACACCACGCCATCAGTTACAGGTATTCCCCAAACAAAACTAAAACCAAATGATTTTTGTTAACAAAAACGTTATTTTAAAGGCGAGACATATAAGGATGCGGTCAGACGTACGATGCAATTGAGGTTCAAAGAAATGGATTGAATTGCAATTCTTTAGATTTAAAATTAATTGTAAATATTTTCTCATTTTTCAAATAAAATTTGTCACTATTTTATACCAAAAGGACAATAAATTGTTAAACTATAAACCATTACAATCATTGCCCACTCATTCCCAGTATTATTATGTGAATAACGAAATCTATAACTTTTGAAACAATGAATTTCATCGGTATTTCAATATAATTGTTGGAATATAACGATTGGAATAATGATCGAGACTTGTTTTGGGGAATTTGTTTAAATGGCAGAACAAACACTTACACAAATGGTATTTACAAAATTTATATGTTTGTCAATGTCTACACTGTCTAGACTCTACAGGATCCTATTTTAAACTGACATTTAGCAAATTGAACCTGGTACACAATCCAAAGCGAAGTTAGTTACAGGGATCGCCAAGAAAATGGCAATATATCCACCTGAGCGCGAAGCTACCGAGCGTAACTAGGCGAAATTTGTTTCAAGTTTTTTCCCAAATCTTGGGAATTTTTCGGGAAAACTATGTTTTTTCGCCGAGCGAGGCGAGGCAGCATTTATCGAAGTTTTTCCGAAATTTTAGGGTTTTCCCGATTTTTGGAGCTTTTTAGGGATTTTACGTTTTGAAACCCCTTATCCTTTATCCCCCTGAAATCGAAAAGCTTGGTGATCCCTGGTTAAATACTACATATATTTTATGTATTTGTATATAATTTCTCTATAATTGTCATTAATTTAAGACTTGAGTTCAAGAAATATTTGTTAATTTTATTGTTGCATAGAATGACAATTTTAGAGATTCGCTAACATTTATAACCAATTCTTAATTATTGATTACATAAGAATCTGCATTTGCATCAAATTTATTGCCTGGGTAATTGACATTTTGCAAATAGGACGTCCAAGCCTATTTTTGATGGCATCACTATTTTTGAGAGTAAATTGTGGCCAAATTTTCACATCAATTCTTTCGCAAGAATTTAGTTTTAATGAATATCAGAGTTGTGCGGAACGCAAAGGGCTTCCAATTAATTGTTTAATATTCACTGATAATATTAGGAGAGAAATGCGCTCATTATCTGATGTTTAGACACAATGGGCTCAATCGCTGGTTTGACACCGATAAAAGTTTTTTAGAAGTTTTATATGTCGATTCTCTACTAATACCAGTTGATGCATGCGATAGTCTGCACATCCATGCAAACAGAATAAGTAAGTCTTGTGTTAATCTCTCTGATCTTTGACTATATGTTAGTAACAGAGAAGCACTCGATTTAGAGCTATTGGAGTGTTGAAGACTCCAATGACTATAAATACCCCGACAGCACACCTACTCTGTGAAGCTCTTATGCGAATCCAATTCTACAAACTATATGATCAAAGTTCTGATGGCATTAAAGCCTATACTTCTCGCGTTAGGTATTTGCTGTTTAAATTCTTGTGTAAAGCAATAGATTTTTCAGCACTCGATTTGTGACATCAATTCTCTTCAAATGAGAAAGTATGTTTTGAATTCTCCGAATGAATGACAAAATAAGTGATCCAAAAGTTTTACAATTAAATGTAAACTTCATAAATTTGTTTAAATAAAAAATGTGCGAATTTTTGCAAATTATTTGATGTAACTTTGATTCTGTTCATCAGATGACAACAACTTTCAGCCAAAATATATTTTAAGTTCATTTTACGCAACAAAGACTTTGAGACTTATTTTTCAAACATAAATAATATTCGATCAGAAAATTTATTTGTTATTTAAAGTGATTTTATAGTCAATTAACTGACAAAATGTTAAGCGACAGACGATCCCGACTCACTTCTTTCAATTCTTTGGACTCTTCGACGTCTGGTCTCAGAAGAATAGGTCGAATGTATACGAGTCCATCTTTGGATAGACTAAGTTCATTGGACAGACCATCATTTTTATCTCGACAAAAAAGTATATTAGACTTATCGACGTGTTTTGAGTCATCTCTGGGAATATCGTCTCCAATCATTCATAGGAACTCCAGTTTTCAAAAAGCGAGAACTGATATCTGGAGAAAATCAGAAAACAAGAGATTGTTTGCAAACAAACAATCATTTCACAGCTCCCGACATAATTTGCATTCTGAGGAATATATGAGTAATTCGTCTGCGATTCATTCTTCAACTACTCCTAGGTCCTTTATGGATCCGATTGCAGTTTTGGATCGAAGAGATTTATTTTTTAGTCAATTGAATGCCACTTCATCTCCAAAAGTGAATCGCAGAACACAAATAGGCAATCGATCGAATCTGACGTCTTATCGTCAGCGCCCGATAATAACTACAGTGGCCGAAGATTGGAGACCCAAAATTAGAGAACGACCTCTATTGTCCAAACTTTCGCAGCATTACAAAACCCCCCACGTCAATTCAGGTCTAAGTTCAAGGACATCGTCGACCTCCTCGACGAAAATGGATGATTGCGTGAGTCATGAAGAAAAAGGCAGTTCAAGCGGTATATATAGAAACAAATATATTATAAAATTCAGAGAACATAATTTGGGACAAACTCCTTCCCAAAGAAGATCTTCGATAACATGGGATTTGCCAAAGACTCCGCTTTCCGTCAAACGTTCAGACGAGTCTCCAATCAGTGAAGACTTAGAATCTGAATCACATCTCGACAGCAAAGACGCAGAATCAAAGTCTCAGACAAAACAAAAAGAATCGGTAACTGAAGTCCTCAACGAATCGGATATTACGGGTTTGAATGACAACCAAATAAAAAATGACGAAAACAATAAAGGATTGCTATCGGATCAGGAAATAAAAACAAAGAGCATCTCAGATGAGTTGCAGCCAAAATGTGACGCCAGTCAAGTGGTAATTGACATCTTAACCATTCATACGGCAGTCATGCCTGAGCCAAGTGGGACAGAATTACTCAGTGCTCGCTCTCAACAAAGAGCTGCTTCTCTCAAGTCTAAGACTATTGACGAAAATGTTGAAAAAGTGTGTGAATCGAAATCCCCAAAAAAGAAAAAAGTCAAGAAAAAGGAACTCAAAGGTTTGCTATCTATTTCTCATTCATTCGTTATCTATATTTTCATTAATTTCAAAAATTATTAAAATTATGATTACTATTCAGAGAAAACTAAAGTTGAAACCAAAGTTTCCAAGGATTCCAAACCCAAACAACAGGAAAATATTGTGCAAAACAAAAGTGAAGAAAATGTTTTGACAAAAGTTGAGACCAAAATTTGTAAAGATATCAATGAAAATATTTTAAATGAACGCGATTTGAATCAAAATCGAAAATTAGCCTCAACGCCAAAGAAGATTAAATTTAGAAAATATACTCTCGATGATTTTGCTTTGCTCAGAGTTCTCGGAAGGGGTAGCTTTGGAAAGGTATACTTTATTCATTTGCAATATAACTTTCATAACTTGAATTTAAAGGTGTTTTTGGCCGAATTGAAAGAACATAACATTCATTTCGCTATAAAATGTTTGAAAAAGCATTCAGTGATCGAAGACGACGACATCGAAAGCATAATGATTGAGAGGAAAGTGTTGGCTTTTGGGAGCGCTCACCCCTTTATTTGCAAACTGTTCTGCACTTTCCAAACTGAGGTAAAATCGATCCCATTTAAGTCTGATATATCATTATTACATGAGATATACAAGTACATATAAACAATTGAATTTCACTCATCTGTCGATAGAGTTACTTATGCTTTGCAATGGAGTGGTGTTGTGGGGGAGACCTTATGTTTCACGTACAAAAACAGGGAAAGTTCAACGAGGATAAAGCCAGGTTTGTTCCCATTTATGCAGATGTATTATTATAACAAAGTTACGAGGGGCCTTTTGTCCAAAATCAAATTTATATTTTTAATACAAGAAAAACTATAAGATTTATCTTATAATTGAATTAAAAATAATTTTATGACAATCAAGATGATATAAAGAGCTTTAGAAAAACTCATTGATTAGAGTTTAAATCAATGAACCCTTACTTTGAACTTCAATGCATTTTAGCATTGGTTTTGAAGAAAAAAGCTTTATCTTGCAATTTTCAAGTGGCCATTTCGGCCCTTTAGAATGGCCATCAGCCGATAACTTTTAAATCATTAAATTGTTCATGAGATTACCTTCAAGATGGTATAAACCATTTTCCATAATTTGAGTATAAGTAAAGATATTTTCCTTCTTGGTGGAAATGTGAAAAACAATTGCAAATTACAATATTCGAGATTTTAAAATTCTGATCATTCTTTTGGGAGGAAAGCTGTCATTAGTTGTTTAATAAGTGATTAATAATAAATTTGTTCAATCAAAATCATTTAAAACCTGACTAAAGCTTTTAAAACATTGAAAAATGTAAATATTTTGAGATTCCTTTTAAGTTTTTAATAAGAAATTTTATGAAAAAAATAAAAGTATTTAGAGATTAACCCTTTTAAATGAAATATGAGGCGAATATTTTGTTCAAAGCTCTTAATTTTTGAATTAGATTGAGTTTAGCTAAAAATATATACATTCGATATACACTGGATAATAGTCTAACATTAATTATTAATGAGTTGATTTACATCGGTTTAACTCAAATATGATTAAAATTTTTGGGCTTATATTTCGCTGAAGTGTCACATTTTCAAGAGTTGTTTTCCTAATTAAAATAATTAATTCTGCTCTTCTGGTAAAGTGTTGCCAACTTTTAACAAACTTTATGTAAAACTTATGCAAATAATCACTTTTCTGACACGTCTTAAAACTTTCTTAGTTTTCAGCTAAAAGTTTGAACTTTATTTCAAAACAAAATATTTTTATATAATTTACTTAAAAATTTTATGTTAAAATCCTATTTTAACGATTGTTTTGATTTTCAGATTCTATGCCTCAGAAATTCTATGTGCCGTCAAATTTATGCACAATAAAGGAATTGTTTACAGGTTTGTCATTATTATTAAACTCTCTTCTTGAACAACCTTGAGCATTTTATTCATTAATACTAATTCTAATCAATAAACTTATATTTGTTTTAGAGATTTAAAATTAGACAACATTATGGTTGACTCAAAGGTATTAAACTTCATTCATATTACAGATTACATAATATTATATAAAAGTGAGGATAAAAAATGGATTAGTCTTTGAAATCGTTGGTTTCCCATTGGAGAAACTTCCTACAAATTTATTATTCAATAACAATTTCTTGAAATACTTGTTAAAATTCAAATTATTTCGTTTACGCGAAGAAATAAAAAAGTTTTGAAAATTTTTCATATAATTAGATCGAGATCTATCATTTAAACAAGGGAGAATGATAAAAACTAAAACTTGAAACTATAAAATCACGACAAAGTATTCATTATCCGAAGCGATTAAAAGTCGATTTTAGTCCATTTTACGCTCTAATTATTTAACATATTTGTTTAAAATTTACTAATTTTCAATTTTATATGAAGGGTCATTTACGACTTGTCGACTTTGGAATGTGTCAGGGTATGTTTATTCAAAGTCATTGTCTGTCATTATATTTAACTTTTATTTAAATTTGAAGGTCGTATATATAGAGAAGATTTACTTCCATCTAATTTTTGTGGAACTCCTGAGTATATGGCACCCGAAATAATAAAAGGAGTCAAATATAATCAATCGGTCGATTTTTGGTCTTTTGGGGTATTGCTATATGAGATGGTTGTGGGCACCTCTCCCTTTCATGGTATTAATCTTGAGCTAAATCATTTGTTAATTAATGATTTTGTTGAATAAAGGGACCGACGAGGATGAGCTTCTCTGGAACGTTTGTAACGAAGAGGTTCATTATCCCTTGTATTTGAGTGAAATCATCAAAAGTTTGTTAGTTTTGGTAAACAAATCAACGAATCGTTGAGTTTTGAAAATTTTATTTATTAATTTTATTTCAACTTTTAGTTATTGAACAAATGCCCGGAACAGAGACTGGGAATGCCTACTTGTACCGCTGGTGATATTTATAGTCAGCCTTTCTTCAAGTCTGTTGATTGGGTGAAAGTGGAGAAGTGCCAAATAAAGCCCCCATTTGTTCCCGAACTTGTAATTATATACACTGTTTATTAAGTTGTGTTCATTCACTTATGTTCTAATTTTGGTCCAAAATAGAGCTCTCCGTCTGATGTCTGTTATTTTGAAAATTACTTCACAAAAGAAGAACCAAATCTAACGCCAGTTTCTGATGAAATAACTCTTTCTATGGATCAAACAGTATTCCAAGGATTCAGTTATACCAATCATAATATGACTGATTGAGTTTATTTAAGCTCACACTTTCAGCATATTCTTTTTATTCATGATATTATAATTCTAATTGACTGACAGAGTTTTAAAAATTTAACCACCATCATCATTGTCATCAGTGATCATCAGTGACTCATCACCATCTTGCTCAATTGTAAATAAAATGTTTACAATTATTTAATATTTTATTCAAAGACTTTCGACATTTAGTCAAAATATGCGAACTGACTCAATTTAACGAAATGGGATTGCTTAACTACTAATTGAATCTTGTATTTTTATTATGAATTGATTGGTGTCCTTTAAATTATTGATTGATTAACTGTATTCATACAAGAATTTTTAAAATGTTTTGCGAAAATGAAATCAACTGAAAATTGATTTAATTCTGAGCTCTTAATGTATTAATGATTAGACTATAAAACGATTGTGTCGTTAATGTGTTATTGCACTCAATTTATGAATTATTGACGCAATCGTCAGAAATTGTCAATATTTAACATAAGTTTGCGATGAATTAGTCGTTTGGGGCGGTCTGTTAGAAAATCTGCTATTAGGCCGAGAATGTGAGACCGGAGCGTATGGGTCGCTTTCGTTACCACTGTATGATCTGTGAGAATTGATTGTTGAACCACCACCTGATGTATAACCGTTTTTATTTAGTGAGGTTCGCGATCCATAATGTGAATTTGGAATCCAATCGATTTTATAGGGATCGTATTCTTCTATTTCTGAGCCCTCCCTTTCATCGGACTTAATATTGAGAAATTGTAAATTATTTTCATTAAAATGTCAATTAATTAAACGTTTAATTTTACCTCGGAGTTAATGCAATTACAGCTGAGGGAAGAGCATAAAAATATATTAACCAAGAGCATAATTAATAACATTATTGCCAGCATAATGCATAGCGCTATTAGCCATGGAAATCGCCATTCCGTGCATTCTTGCAAAAGGGAAGAGGCTGAAAAAAGTCATAAAGTTAATTTTGCATAAAGAATCTAATAATACGCACCGATTTCAGCGCCGGGTTCGGCGACAAAAACTGTTGTGGAGGCCATCAGTTGTATCGAATCTTTATTTAAGTCTTCATTATTTGTTTTCAAGTTATCGTTATTGCATTGAAGTGGAGGACAATTGACTTTACACAGAATTATATCACATTGAAAATGAATTTTATTCACATCAGGAAATTTGAACATAGAATAGATGGTGGCCTCCGCTGTATGGCTCTGATTATATGTGAAGCCCGATATAAGACTCAGTTTTGGACAACTAATATAAATGAGTTTTATTTTTACAAAAATTAGTGCTTTGGTCACAAACCCGTTGACATCGATTAGTTCGACTTCAGATGTATTGGCGACAAAACTAAAACAGTTTCTCACACTTAGACTGTAATCTTCTGGAATTCAAAATTAAATTGTTCATAATTAATGAATATTGAAATGCTTTGGTTTTATTTTAAATTAGAGGAAAAGTCTGAGTAGAATAGGGCCTAACCGTTAGGACTAGAAATCTCAGCTCTAAGGGTATATTGATTTCCATGAGTAAGTCGG
Source organism: Oribatida sp. (assembly GCA_034697865.1). Classification (NCBI taxonomy): domain Eukaryota; kingdom Metazoa; phylum Arthropoda; class Arachnida; order Sarcoptiformes; species Oribatida sp. The sequence continues at coordinate 11,630 of JAQGAR010000481.1, forward strand.
ACCACTTTGTTTCCCTTATCCAACAGTTTGAGTGAAACGCGAGACAATTCATTGCTGACAATAGAAGATAAAAATAAACGTTTCATATCTTTGTTAATCAAAACAAAACAAATTTCATTATTCAACTAATTGTATATTTTTGTGCACTAATAGAGTCAATGAACTATTGTTTAGAAGATAACAAAACCTTAATTCTAAATATAATCTGACTTTATTTTAATAAATCAAAAGAGACCACACTTTCACTTACCGCGCGTTTCTGAATCCCGACTGAGAACAGGTTATAATGAAGTACTTGTCGTCAGACAATTCTAATGTTTTGTGGGCCCTTACTGTTAGGGCAACTGTCCTCTCCTCAGATCCCTATTTATGTAATAAACAATTAATGAAAATTAAAGAATTTATAAATATTTAAAAGAGCAAAGTATATTAAATGATTACTTTGATTTTATGGACCCCACAAAAGTTTGGTTCGTCTGATCGTGCGATTAGACTTATGCTTAGAGTTGTGTTGAGGTCTCCTCTGCCTGTAGTGAGGCAGGGCACTTTCCTAAAATCTCTGGTATGGATGAGTCCGAAGAATGGTTGTCTGGTGACGACCGCGATATTCATAACTCCGCGCTCACATCTCGCTGTCACCGTTGGGTTGAAATCTGTGTCGCTCTCAGAGGTTTGACATAAAGTCTGGAATTTAATTATCGAATTAAAAAAATTGATGTTTAATTCAAATATTATATCGATTGCCATTAAACTGATGGGAGTGGGAGGAAAGGAGACATTCCGATTAGCCTTCAATCCCAATGAACTTCAAGTGTTGTTCCACTTTTAGAGACTTAACATTGATTTAAGGCATTGTTTTTAATTTTGATATCAATAACGAAAAAATTTAAAAAAGGATGCAATCATTGATCACTTCTATTGATAACAACTAATAATTAAATTTTAAGAATAGAGCTACATCACCAGCTAGATCATTTTGTCATTTTTGATTGGTAAGATTTTTGATTCAGAAAGTTTTTTGTATGATTTCATTTAAATCTACAATATGGTTGACTCTTAATATTTAGCTCTTTTTTAAATTGAAAATAATAGAACAAGATCATTTTTAGTAAACAACTGATCAAAACTTACCAAACTTATGAAATGGAGTGAAGTAAACACAATATATAATAAATTACATGAATTCGAATTCACTCTTTTCTTTGATGAATACATTTTTGAATTTTGATTTTAAACATGAATTCTATAAAAACGTTTCTTAATTTTCGACATATTTTTAATTTTATTGAAACAAAAATAATCTCAAAACAGAATATAATCAGTTTATGAACAATAAAAACAGAGTTTATTAGCGAATTATAGTCAACATCTGTGCGGACACTGAAAGCAGTGATTCGGAACAGTATCGCAGTCTCGCAGTCACTCTCTCTCTTTCCCTCCTTTCCAATGGATAACAGGTTTTCTAGTTTTCTGCAATTATTGCGTATTTATTCCACACTCAATCTTAAATCAACAGGTAATATGCTCGAGCTTCGAATTCATCCTGGGCTAAATTGTTTGAATGCAACGCCAATCAGTTTTATATTTGAGTTTAGAGTAATTCAATAATTGAGTGGTTACCAAATTATTTTCTGATTTCAAAGAATGGTCACAAATTACCAAAAAGTTATTACTAAATAAACTCGATAACTCGAGTCTGTAGTGAACACTAGTGTGTGACCCACAAACAGGCTCTTTACTATGATACTATTATACTGTGTCCCACTCTTTGTTGTGACGTAACTTTCATTGAAGATTCAATCCTTTAAAAGTCACAATTTATTAAAACCTTTACAAAACTACAGTCGAATTCATGTTATATTCGCACAATTAACAATTAATTTCAACTTTAAAAGATTTTGATTGTAATCTCAAATTTTTAATTATGTCTATTTCTCTTTTGCCGGACATTCACTACTCTATCAAAAAGATAATAATTTATTGTATAATATCTAATATAATAATTAATGATTTGGTTCATAATATTGCGGTTGATTTCCGGCTCTCAGTAATCGGGCGCAATTTTGGAATAGTTCTCAATTAAGAGAAGACAAGAAGAAGTTAATAGAAATCAAGAATGCCCAAACTCTTCGGCTTTAATAGAGGGCTCGGGTGAGAGATTTTGGCTTAAATCTTGGCAAAATTCTATGAAGGGTTAAAATAGAGAACGTTAGCAAGATTTAATCCGGTTTAAGGTTAATTTCAGTTTAAATAATTTCAAAAAATCGGGTCGACAATTAAACAATCAAACAATTAAATTAACAAAGTTCCTCTTGGAATTTTCAAGCCACACTTGGTGTCAAATACATAGGGCAAAGTGAATATATTTAATTGAAAACTATTTAACATTTTGAGTGCGTTTGGAAAAAAATCCTATATTGTTAGTTTTATACATCTGCTTGATAACTTTAAAGAGTGTTTGTTTTTCTTGCTCATCCTGTATATGCATTCTTTAAATTCTTTTATATACATTCTTGTATAATGAATTGATTGCATTTAGAGATTAGTGTCTGTTATGTTTGTACACATCTTGTGTCTTAATGTAATGCAATGTAATCTTGGTCTAACAAGTAAAAGGTTTCATGGCAATCTTACTCTCTGATCCGAATAATTTTATACCATTGGAAAGAGCTTGACATTTTTAATTAGCGAGGCTAGTTTTCATCTGCTAATGGGCAGGTTATGTACCCGAAATGGTCACTTGAAATTTCAACATAAAGCTTTTTGCTTCAAACCCAATTGAAAAACTCATTGATTAGAGTTTAAATGAATGAACCCTTACTTTAAAATTCGGATCAGAGAGATTGCAATGAAACCTTTTACTTGTAAATGTGAAATAAAGTTTTTACATTAACATTACTTGACATTTCTTCAATATTTATCCTCATTTGGTGAGAAAATTCGATGAGGAAACTTTTTAATTTTATTGACCAAAACCTTTAGATAATATCAGGGTGCACCAAGGGGGGGGTAAAGCCAAAATACCCCCCTCACTCGAAAATTCTTAAAAATACCCCCCTGACTCAGCGAGAAAATTTGCCGCCGCGCAAAGCGCGGCGGCAATTTTTTTCGGTAATTCTGGCCAAAATGGCCGTCCTAACCGGATTTAAACTGGATTTAGGACAATTTAAACCGGATTTAGTTAAATTAACTGGATTTAAACCGGATTTAG
>JAQGAR010000482.1:0-14822 GCA_034697865.1 Oribatida sp.
TCTGTGTGAATTGGTTTCCTTGTTTTCAGTGTATAAAAAGCAGCGCATTATTTGAAAAATATCTGCTCTGCTTATAAGTTATAAGTCTAAGATTATAATTTTATTTGTTATAAGTTATTACAAATAAAATTATAATCTTAGACTCAGGGATGCCTAAAGTGCATTTCAGAACATTCTTATTGCAAAGCTTTCAACATGTGTTATGCGTATTTTGAAAAAGATGCTTCCAGCCATCGAGAGGGTATATTTTCAAGAGTATTTCAGCCATTACCTCTTTGGCAGCGGTGTCCAAGTGGGAAGGGGGGATTTTTTTCACTACCTTGTCCTGAATTTGGTAATTTATCCACGAAAATGAATTAAATCAAATGATAGTTTATGTCACCATTTTACCGCTAAATTCTCATCAAATCTAGTTAATTTAGCTAAATCCAGTTCAATTCCGGAACGGGTGGCGATTTCGGAATAAATTTCTAATAGGCAGTCAGTGGTTTTCCAAAATTTTTCGAGTCAGGGGGTTTTGGGCTGACCACCTTTGATACACCCTTTTGATCTAATTCGAGAGCTATTGATACCAAATTATATAATGATACCTGGGACATTGCATCGCGAAAATTCATTAAATCTCTCTTCAGAGGCCGAAATAACCGAATTGAAAGAGAATTTGTGATAAATAATAATCAAATGAATGTCAATTCAAACCGAAACAAACCAAAAGAGGCGTTAGGAATACATAACTAAGATATTGTTTCCTTTAAATGAAAATCTATTTCTATTTATTATTTATTTCGAAATTCACTTCACATTCGAGTCTTTCATTGAAAAAAACTTTGGTTTTGTTAGACGTTTCGTCGATCGAAAACAAAACAATTGAAATCAATTCTATAGTTAATTATGTAATAAAGAGATATATCTGTTTATGTTTATCGATCTCTTTTCAGTGTGTATTGTAATTGTGTTCTCGTTCTGTTGGTGTCCATTTCACGCTCAAAGACTACTATTCCTTTACGTCAGCTTATATTCTGATTGGACACAGACATTAAGACAAGTAAACCAGGTCCTTTTTCTTGTTGCAGGTAAACTATACCGCATTACTTAACAAATGAGAGTAGTTGAACAATTTATCGCTGTAAGATAAGCAGTTACAGGATAAATTGACTCGATTTTTGCAACTATCTAATTAGCTATTCTTACATTATTTTCCAAGAAGCTTCTCTCGAGCTTCTTAGACAAACCAGTGAGAATACCATATTAGAGATAGAAGAAGAGACCAATCACTCAAACAATGCCTAAACCGATTAGTTTGAAATATAGGAACAATAGAAGTGATCAATAAACTCGATCATATCGTTTTCAACTTCTTTCTATTTGTAAAAATATTCTCATAATAACAATGAATTTAAATGAGTTTTAATCGATTTTTTTGTTTGTTCTGATGAAAAGGCTGTTTGTATTACTTAAACAGTTCACTAAATCCGTTGGTAAGTCATAAGGAGTTCATTAATGAGATCGCTTTATAACTTTGGTTTTCGGTGTTTTCATAGATTTATTCGGTTCTGTCGACGAGATTTAGGGCGGCATTCATACTGTATGTGAACGGATGCTGTGCTGTCAACCAAAATCAGAGCACAAATGGAAGTCGTGGTCGAAATAAGGCCAGCGGTAGCAAAAGCAATAGTAATAATTCGGTAATCGGAGGATCCGTAGGACAAATCGCTGGCAAAAATAGCGACAATGGAGTTGCGACCAAATTGCACTGGTACAAAAACCCAAACTATTCGGAACAATGAAAGCTATGGACATTTAAAGATCTCATTCATTAAATTATTTATTGAAATTGAAGTCATGTCATGTAATCGAGTGATTAAATTCTTAAAACGATTCAAATATTATTCCATTTTTCATAACTCATATCTCTCTTCGCCTGAAATACAAATTTTTCATAAAATTTAATTCATTTTAATCCGTGATATGAATCGATTAAATCTTCCTAATTATAGTCCATTAAATAAATTGTTATTATTATTATTAAAAACAAATTGTGATTTCAATTATCAAAGTTCTTGTATTTTAACGAAAATTTAAATTTTCAAATATTTTCAGCAAATTATAAACAATTCACTCAAATAAAGTTTTATCGTTTTGAGTCAATCAGACTTTTATTTGAAAGATAAATCAATTTCGAGAATCTCTGATAAAGATCTATCTCATGAATAATTGAGTCGAGTATAAGTTGAAAGTGAAAGGGTAGTGCTGCTCCTATTCGAGACGCTATCATTTATTTAGTTCATTTCGATTAAATTGTGGAAAGAATCGCAAAATACAACCAAACCTATATAAGAATATTCTGCAATCAACCTCATTCAGAGTTTCCCTAGGTTATATGGAAGGTTTTTCACATTTGCTCAATTTTGTAGATTAGTTTATATAGTAATTATCATGCATGTTTGTAGTGCCTCCAAAGGAATAAATAAAGGAATTAATTATTAATTTGGTTTCGCATTTAATTCGTCACTAATGTAGTGAAAGCCGAAAATTACATTTTCCTCATTTTTTGGGTCATCTTTACAACTCATATGAAATATATATCAGTTTATGAGACCAATCGATAAGCTCTCCATTAGATTTGGACGAATTCAAAAAAGAGTATTAAAATATATTCAATGAAAAGAAAGACAAAAAGTTATGAATAAAAGAGTTTTCTCAATAAAACTTGAGTTCACTTAGATTAAGACAATATATACTTTTGAGCAAGATAAATTTTAATAAAAAATCGATTTTACATTCTTTTTCCTTTTGATAAACTTTTGTCAAAAAGAAATTCAATTGAAATCGAAAGTTTCCGTTTTATGTGTTTATAAAAAAAACAATCATTTAATTTGAAATCTATTAAGAAACGAAACATAAGTTAAAATTTAATTATATTATTGAATGAATCATTATTGCATTCATTAATCACATAAAAAATGAAAAAAAGCTCATAATTTTGGCTAAAATACAAAAATAGACGAATTTTCAGTGTTTTGGAAATCATTTTTCATTACAAAATACATTTAGAAAATTAAAACAAAATTTCAAACATTTTTCATAAGAAGAGATGTGGTGGTAATTCTTGTTTATCCGGATAACTGGATTGTGTTCCTGGTTTTAATACCGATTGGGTGGCAATAAAACAGGACCTTTTGATCTGTTCTTGTATTGAGAGCGATGGATGACAAACCATATAATAGGCTAAAGCACCCATAAAAGCATCGCCAGCTCCCTATATGACGATCACCAAAAATAAAAGAATGGCTCATAAATTGACAAATAAATGTATTTATCAAAACTTTTATCAAAACAATTACTTCAATAAAATCGACTGAAGTCTTAAATAAATATATGTGAAATGTTCGTGCCAAGAGTCATTAGAGATCAAATAACAAAGTTGTCTATAATAAAGTAACAAAATATAGAATCGACTCCACATAAATTGGTTCTATCTATTTCCAAATTCTGATATAAATTCTATAAATGTTTGTATAACACCTTTTGGCCTTTGGTTCACATAAATTGTTTCACTTAACTTCGCCCTCAAATCAATCGATGCGAATATAAAGCACCGAATAAATTGTTTCGCAATTAATAGCAATAAAAATTCAAAAATTACATTAAATATTTAAATCATTTTTCCAAAGAATTTTCATCCGAATTCATAAATATCCAGAAATCGATAGTCAAATGTATTTTTTGCATTATATTAAAACAATCCATATTTATCCTCATTCAAATAAAAGGGAAAATTAATGAGCACAGAATCAAATGTAAAAAGATAAGGACAAATTCTAGGGAAAGGTCAACTTAATATCAAAGCAATTGATTCAAATCAGTTCTCTTTGTTTCAAAATCTTGACATTAATTTGACAAATATTAGGAAAAATGAGTGAACACGAAAATCCATTTACTCTAATGACTACATTCCTCTCTATTTATTACTCAATTCCACGGCATTTATCAAAATTCTGATCCAAATAATATTTACCGTAGTGTCCACTGGTGTGACCTTTTGTTCATTGGGCACATGAACGTCTCCCGTTCTATCCATATAAAGGGCCCCATTCGAGCCCAAAGTCAAAATTACAGAACAACATCCTCTGTCTAATAGGACTCGACACGAATTCTTTGCGTCTTCGGTATTCCTGATGTCAATTCCAGTCATTAATGTGGCTTCGGTTTCATTCACACAAAATATATCACACAAAGCATATAGTCTTTGCGGTGGAAGACTTGTGAAAACAGGCGCTCCGTTCACCAGAGTCTTCACTGTTAGTCAGAATCAATAGAGAAAAACTAAATAAAAGTTTTCCAAAAAATTTTATCTTAACTATTTAATAAATTAAAGTATGAGTAAAGGGGAGGTCTAAATGTTAGGAAAATTGTGTGAATACCTCCTTGTCTTCGGGCTAAAGTCAAAGCTTCCATAAGTGTTTCGGGAAGACATTCGAAAGTCGAAACAAAGAGATTACACTCTTTAAACAGAGTTGGCTCCCTTTCGCTGATTTCAGTGGCCATCAATAGATTTGTTGGTCCCGGCACATACACTATAGTATTCTGTCCTAAACATAATAATTAAATAAATGATGTGCGGCTCACATATAACAATATACCGCTGTCGGCCACACAAATGGCTGCCGTCGATGTAAATGTCTCATTAGTTAACAAAACATTATCTGAAAAATTGGTGCAAGTCAAATTTAACACAACTTTTAATAATCTAGCTAAATAAGTTACCAGTATTTATATTGAGTTTCTTGAAATTATCGAGCATTTCGTGTCCAAACAGATCGTCTCCAATCTGTTTTAGAAACAAAAAGAAAGAAAGATAATTTGTGACAAAGACTTCAATTGGAAACAAATGGATAAAAGACTAAAACTGTGGTATTGTTTGGAGAAAATAAAAATAAAACCCGGATTTAGTGAACATTTGCTAACATTTAGACATTTAATTGAATTATAAGCAGAAAAAGAGATAAATTACTTTAGCGAGAAGTCCAGCGGATAATCCAAGTTTGACTGCCATTACACAAGCATTAGATGCCTTTCCTCCTGTTCCTTTCATGAATCTTTTACCGCTGACTGTTTCACCCGGATTTGGAAATCGTTCAGTATAACTGTAAGAAAAGAGCATTCACTGACATAAATGAACATGCTCAATACTACTAAATTTAGTATTTCAATTCTTTTCAAGAAATATAAAATTTGAATTGAACTTTGATTTAAAGTTTAAATTTTAAACGAATATTTTAGAAACTGTAAGAAGTGTTCACATTTAAATTGATAAAGATTAGTTGTTGAGTAAATAATTTTAGTTCCTGGTTAAAATTCGCATTAAAAATAGGTGATATTTATAAATTGTAGTCATAAAAATTTAAAATGTTTTAAGTGCTTTTCATTAGTTATAAGAAAATAATCATTTAATTAAAAAAATTAATTAAACGAAAATAATTTGATAAATGAGTAAATAAATGTTTAATAGATTTTCAAATTAAGGAAATGAGACTCACGTTATCAAATCCATAACAGAGGCGCCCATAAAAAGTGTCGAATATTTTGCCATTTTATCAGTAATTTCCTGAAAGATAAACCATTGAATTTTTAAAAGCAATTTTCAGGATATTTTTGGTAAACAACTGACGAAAAAGGAAAGTACCTCGATCAACAAAGTATATCAATTAGCTATAATTTAATATTGAGTTTGTTTTCAATAGAAGAGAAATGAAAATACAATTTCCAACTCTCAACTTATAAAATTTAATTGAGATAAATGCTCTTTGAAGGTTAGTTGTTAACTATTTAGCTCAACAAGTAATTAGTTTTGTTGGTTCTTAGTCCTTCCTATTTTCCTGATAATCCTTCAATTATTCAATGAAAGCAATTGAATGACAAATCATTCAAAATATTTTCAAAGTTAATGATCGAAACCAATAATAATAATAATAACAAAAACATAATAAAAATATTATTTAAAAATATAAACAAAAACAAAAATCAAAATCAAATTCAATGAATTATTTTTAAAGCCTTTTTCCAAAAATATGATTGTAAGGAGAGGGCAATTCTAATCTAGGGCTTTCAATTAATAATAAATGATCTTGAAATAGTTATTTTAACAAACATAACTTTACTATTACGATACTTAAAAAGTTCAATAATATTAGTAACTAAAGTGAAAGTTGTGGGTTAAGGATGGAAACAAACCTCATGCAAAATGATGAATATATTGGCAAATAAAATCTGCAAGTTCAATAATTTTGCTAGTTATATGAGATTTACTTGCTCATTTCATGAACTAATTCTAACTTATTATAAATGAACATTTTGTCGACAAATTCAATGCAACCAACGCTCTCTTTGTTACTATTTTCACAAAATTTTGATAATGTAAAAAAATTGCATTTTTAAAAAAGCTTTGTAAAGCATTTGACCTCCAATTTGGTCACTCAGTCATTGGCTTTCATTTAGAAATACAGAGATGATAAAAACTTTTTTAGATTCTAGTTTTTAAAAACTAGATTGATTAAACTTGATTAAGCTTAATAAAAGCAATTGTGGGAGCATGTATATTGTTTGTAGAATTTAACCCGAATATTGTTTTAAAAACTTTAATCAAAATGATTTTAGTGGATAATCGCAAAAAATTAAAACAATCACACTCATGATTGATTAAACCAAAAGTCGAGGTCATATTAAAGATCTTATCTGTGATCAAATCGAAATACTCTTCCAATTAATAGGTTTATAAAAAGAAAATTTAACTTGGCTTAGAATAACCAAAACTTGGCAAAATTAATATCAATTTTATTTATCTACAATTAATTTAAAATAATTTTTTAAATAAAATGAAAAACAAATAAAATGATATAAAACGACACACATATATGACATTACCCCGTCCAATAATTAATTATCGATTAACCAGGTAACAAAACCACTTTTGTAGAGTTTGTTAGAGTTTAATTTAAGTATTTCAATTGAAATCAATTAATTGAGACCACAACTTACTATAAATATTGAGACAATAATTATAAGTTCAATACTTTTCAAACTGTAGAGTTAACTAAAGATTAAATAACTTTTTATTCTGGACTTTAAACGATTGCATAATTTAATGATTTTTGTCGGTTGTGTTCATCAAAAGTGTGTCAAAACATTAAAATATTTTTGTTCAACGATTTCATTGCTCGACGTTTAAAGTGAGTATAAAAATATTTACTTGTTTGGATTTTTAGCCAAGAATTCTTGAATAACAATAATTACGTCGCAAATACAGAATTTTTCGTAATGAAACAAGTTCAAACTAACTCTAGAAAGGTAGATTTTAGTCAAAACTATTTGTTAAAACGAAGAAATTAGTTAATCATTTGATTGACTTTAATCTATAACTTTGAATTTGAATTTGATTGTACACAAAGATTTTCCTAGACTTTTCTATGTATCCAATACAAAGCACTCGAATTTGAAATTCTTTGGTTTGATTTGAAATCGGCACAAAAGATGTCACGAACTGTTGTGACAATTTAATGTTGAATTGAATTGAACAGATTGACGCTTGCTACTTTAGAATCACTGGATTCCTTAACTGAACTCGATAAGAAAGTTCATATAAATTATAAATTTAAAAGTTTTACTTCATCAAATACCGTAAATAATTAGTTAACCCATTATGAATGTATTTTTAAAATCTAGTAAATAAATTTAAAAACATATTGACCATGACAACTAACAACTGACAACAAAAAAGATAAATTTCATACATTTGTCCCAAATTTCAAGTGTTTGTATGATTCGTTTTGGATGAAAGCATTTAACATTCGGTTAATTTTACCATACCTATCATAATTATGCTAAAGATTCCGCGATTGAAATGTTCAAGGTGCATTGATGCAATAAATTTATGGATTCGGAATAAATAAACCAAGTAGCACATAACCAAGGTCTATTACTGAAATCTATTCATAAATAATAATAATATTTGTCTACAAGTTCTGTATTGAATTAAATGTTTTGACCAAAGAGTCTAAAACAACAAATTGGTATAATATTCAAATTGAAATCTTAAATATTTCGGACCATTTTTTATCAAGCATAAAATCTATTGGAGCCAGGCGAAACTTTAAACCGAATAATTATCGATTAATTTTGTTTTCAGTTACTCTTAATTATTAGAAACTGTTCTAAATATAGTTCCCATAAATATTAATTCTGAGCCGAATTTTTTTTTTTATATAATATTAACGAAAATTCATTACTTGAAAACAAGTTTATTTGATCCCAAAAAAGAAATTTTTTTATAATTAATTCAGAAAAAAGTTTTTCTATGAAAAGTGTTGGAAATCTTGTTTTGCAAAAGTGGTGTCGAAGGAAATCCCACCCAAAAATAAGTTATAAATTCATAAATGTTATATCAGAGGATTATTTAAGAGTTGAGTTTTGTTTCATAAGTTTTAAGAACCGATGATATTCTGGTTTCAAAGCCGAACCTAATCCTCAAAATCGTAGGAAATTGTGATCTTTTGATAAAATTAATGATTATTTCTATTTTTTCCTCGAATCGAATTCAATGTTCTATATTTGAGAGCCAGTTGTGAATCAAAAAATAAGTTGAGTTACTCTCCTTGTAGGTCAGTCCCGCTCTTAGCCAATCTCGACAAAGCGCTCAGATCTTTCAGTCGTCCCACTTTGAAGTTGTTGTTCTATTTCTTCGAATTTAATGAAAGGTCATTGTATTGAAAAGAATTGATTAGAATTGTTCGAAGAGACGAACCATCGAAGACGTGTTCAGACGGTGTTCACAACAATAACCAAACAAATAATGAAGTTTTTAATCATATTTACGATTGTTTTCACGACTTATTTTGATTTCGGTAAGTCTTCCAATATTTTATATATGCTTTTCATTTGACTTAAAACTTAAATTTCACATAAATTCTGATTCGTACGAATCATTTCCTAAATTTGTCGACTTTTGACTATTGAGTGACAATTGTTTAACAAAACTACTGATGATTAGGACTGTGTCAGGCCAGAGCAGGACCGACCGCTCAGAATCTGTGCAGAAATAAAAATAGCGGAGTTTTTCCACACGAAGAGTATTGCGATTATTACTACCAGTGTGACTCAAATGGAGAAGCAGTGATTGAAGCCTGTCCTAATGGTCTCGCTTTCGCTGGTCATAAGAGAGGTCTGGTCACAAATTGCGATTACCCGCATAGAGTAGGCTGTCCCGATAGCACTCGTGTAATGGGCCGTAAGTTTAATGCCTTTGTTTTTGAATTCGGCAAGTAAATGACTCGTTGGAACAGAACAACCAATTGGTAGCGATAACTGCCAGTGGCAATACGGAGTCTTCCCTCATGCCACATCCTGCACCAGATACTGGCAATGCTGGAATGGAACTTCCACAATCCAGCAATGTCCATTCTCTCTGCTCTACAACGATGCGATCCACGCATGTGATTGGCCCGACAATGTGCCCGACTGCCAAAAACATCGTTAGTCTAACCCTTTCAGTCATTCGACTCGATATTCAAAATATCAATCAATTGTTTCAATCGATAGCTATCTGTAAGGATATCCCGAACGGCGCCGTACTTATCGAGAAAAGTTGTGTTCGCTATTGGCTTTGTGTCGGAGGCTATCCTCGTCTGCAAAGATGTCCAGCAGGTCTTGCCTTCAACCCAAATGTATTAAGATGTGAATTGGCTTCAACTGTTGTGGGATGGTAAGTTACTTTCAAAGTATTCAATATTCTCTAAGCCTTAGTTATCATGGAATTAGTGAACCGCCACCGACTACATCTTCCCCTGAAGATGACGAGGAAGAAAATGACAACGCCAATAAGCCAAGTGCTGCAGGCAATTCACGATCGCAGCCGCAAAATTCACCCGCACCACAACCGTTCAGACCATCACAGGCTGGTGTGAGACTTGTGGGCAAATAAATCACTCATTTATTGGGTTAAGCACTGCTTAAGACCCAAACGAAGTCACTTTTGCATCACTTATGCAATACTTGCCATACATGTGAATAACGATATTCTTTATCAAACAAAATAAATAGCAATCATTATAACCAGGTTTTCATATATTCCCTGAATATATGGAAATCTCGGATATATTCTTATAGTAATGTAATAATTCCAAGAAATTTTGATTCATCGCCTTTTCTCCAATCATTACAATAATAATAACAAAACTAATAATTTATTTGAATGAAAACATTTTAGTGAAGTTTTGATAATAAATTTTGTTTAAACAAATATTTGATTTTCTACTGAATTCAAACAATTCGGAAATTTGTTCTAACAAACCAAATACAAAAAGTAATAGAAGACAGCGATAGTAATATTTTGGACTACATTTCAGGTGAAAGCTCTCAAAATTTATGTTTCCGTGTTTTGAGAGCTATTGTCCCCTCTGGCTGTGCTGGCACTCACTTAATTGTCAGATAATTATTCTAATGGACTTTCAATGGACTCTAGTGATGAACTTTTATAAACTTATAACGAATTGATGGGTTGCTTAGGACTCGACTACAAAACAAATCAATAGTTCGAATCACTTTCGAGTTAATGATCAATAGCTCCAAGTTTTTTGAGACCAAATATTTGTTTTAAGGAAATTTCCTATAAAATTGTTTGCAGATTAGATCACAATAGAGATATAACTGACAATAACAGTGGAATCTGACAAAAATATTGTATTATTGCGACAGAAAATGTTAGAAAACTGTGTCATCACTTGATTTTTTTGGACTAATTCGTGAATTTATTTTCTGTCGAAAATCTCAAATGAATTTCCCATTGAAGCGAAAGAATGGTTTGACACTAATGTTAACGAATACGGAATACATTGAATAAAGTATTGAATAAATTTCACAAGTGGGAGAAGTATAGAAAAATTATTTTAATTAATGGGTATGTCTTGTCTTCGATTTATTTTTGGAATGAATACAAATATTTCTGGTTTTGAGAAAACATTTTACGACGATTTGATTTTTGTTTTAACTGATTTCAAACCGAGATTTCAATTGAATTGCTCTCACAAAACATTAATTAACATTCAACCAATGGGTTTGTGCTCTTATCCCAATGAGTAAGGGCTGTATCTCTGTTGTGGCTAGAATATTCAAAGAAATTAAGATTATTTTGCATTCAATATGAAAACACTTCTTCTGGGCGTCACTTTTCAAGGCTATTCTCAGCTCAATTACTTTAGGGAAGTGTGTAATTCATTCAAAGTATGTTCGAGAATATGGGCTAATTCCAAGGTGTGATCATATCAGTCATGCATTCATTGATCAAATCTTAGTTTTCTGTTCATTTTTCTAAGAATCTGTTACTAACTCTCAAATGTGATTCGTTTAGATTACATCAAATTATTATCTCATTAAACAAATATTTAAGAAAAATATTTTCAAGTTTAAGGAAAACCCAATTAATTCCTCTTAAAACACATCTTTTTAATGGAATTTCACTTAAACTTAATTTTGTTTAATTGAAATCAAATAAAATTGCTTTTAAATGCCTTTTATGAAGATTAATGCGATTATTATGACATACATCTATGTATTTAACAAATAAATATATTGACTGCCTTGATTATTTTCTCGGAAAAGAGAAAATATCAATTTGTGACCTGAAATTATAGTACCTGAAAATTTCATCCTTGTAATCTTAATTACTAACTTGTTTTAGATAATTACTATAAAGTTGTCATTCAAAAAGTATTCAACAAAAATATAATTTTATTTTTTCATTTTTAATACTTTTATAGCATTTCTATTAATGATTATTATATTAATGATAGTAAAAGCGTCTGAAACTCAAAGATTTTTGGGTTACATGTTTTCAGGTGTACCCAACTCTTGACAAAAAAAAACAGTTATTCATTAATGAGTAACTGCAGTAATTTGTAGCATTCATTGGGAGTGAGCAAAATGATTATCAGGTCAAATAATCCTTTAAATTTTATTATAAAAAAGAGGTCCTTGATCGTCAATTGAAGCTAATGGCAGAGAATTTGGACTTTTCAAAAGATTCGCTCACACTCTTTTCATGTACATTTTCTCATATCTTAATGAAAGTTATTACAGACTTTATAAGTGAAAACATGAATCAAACATTAATGTAGTACAGAATAAATTTCCAGATCATATTTTGTAGTTTTCCCGTTTATAATTTATCCTTCAACATTATATAGAACGAATAAGTTCCAAATGAGATCACAAGGAATAAGAATGTCGATATCGACTATCGAGATATTGATTTTCAATTTTCAAGATTAAAAATACTGTGTGAAGATTTCAATATAATATTTGCCTATTTCCTCCGTTTTTTACTTTGATTAAAAAAGGAAGTGCTCTCAGAGTAAGTAATGTCTGATTCAAAACTACATTAATAAGATATCTGAAAACTGATTCTGTTTAAGCACTTCATTTTCAGTTATACTTGATTGTATTGAATAAACAAAACCAATGGATGCCACACATGACTTTCGTATTGTCTGACTTACAAGTTATTCAACTCATATAATAATAAGTAGATTTTACGTGAGATATGTTGCAAACCATTTGAATGAAGGAGAATGAGACGAATGGTGAGCACTGGAAGGATATGCCGGGTATACGGATTCAATGAATGAAAGAAAAATTTCAAAATGTTTTGAAAAAAAATAAAGAAAACGAATCGAGAATATAATTCATATTTTGCATACATCTATTGAAAAATATGAAATTTGTGTAAACGGAATATTTTATGACAAAATATTCCTCATTTTAGAGGTGAACGAAATTTATCATTATTCAAGTTTCAAAAGAAACGTCTGAAATCTTCTGATAAAAGGTAACGAAAGCCAACCAAACAAAACGAAATTAAGGGATTCGCTATTTCGCTGTTTCGTTATCATTCGACAAAAGTCTTGTGAATTGCAACAAAAAGAAATTTATGTGATCTTAAAAAAAATTTTAAAAACTATTTTTCAAAAGGAAAACACAAAACGTTTAGTTTAGACAATCCATTGAACCAAATCTCACTGTAATTGAATTGCTAAACACACAAATCAAACATTTGTTTCAGTGATTTACCAAAATTCTCAATACTTTATTGACTCTCAGCTGTTATTCAAATTTGAGCTCAAATTTAATTTTTTGGATGAATTAAGTTCCAAAAATCCAATATTTTTGGTGAAATGTTTTCATTGTTAGCTTATCGGTAATCGATTTTGACATTCGGCTAATGATGTGCCACTTTTTAAGACTATTTCATACATGAATAAACCCATCCTCTAATAAAATGTCAGAACTTGTATTTTGTATTGCATTACGTTTCATATTTTGGTCTTATTTTCTCAATCAATGAGTTTTCAATGTTTGACTTACTGTTTGAGTTTTTTGCTCAATTCCTCAATCAATTACTCGCTGTTATAAACAACTGAAGATACGTCTGTTCCCAAAATTATGGCTTCCATTCCGATCAATGGATAGATAGTAATGAGTGATGAATAATAATAATAAAGAAACAAGTCTCTTATGATTGATGCTCTAGATAGTTAATTGTGGAACTATTCGGTGTTGCAAGATATATTTTGATGGAAGACACGTATTGGCGACGTTGGAAATTTTTGCAACAATTTGTTTTCAGAATTTTCTGCTCTACAAACTCGCCTTCAATTAGTGATCAATACTAACACAATTTGCTGAGAGTTTTATGAGAAAATTAATTAAAAGATAATATTATATAATAGAGTGCTTTCAATACATTCTATGGCTTCACATCTCCTTTGAGTGAATCCAAAGCCATTAAATCAAATTCTGGAGATTCTCATCGATTATTAGTAAATATCATTTATTAACTTAAAACTCATTCTAAGGATTGAAAAAACTTTTGCTCGGCTTTTGTCAGATGCAGTGCTTCGCTCGTTAGAAGAGAGGCAGACGGACACGCATTTTGTTTATATTCTTTCCGATTGTTAAGTAATGATGGATACGTCCATACAAACCAAAGCATCAAAAGGGATGTGTTTTTATTCCGAATAACTGTTTCATAGACTTTGAGTTGACTTTTGAAAAATGTAACGTTTGGGTCGAAAAACGATTTTTTATATGGGATTTGACGTAACATTAATTCTAATTTTGATTCAATGAAATGCGGGACAACTCACACATGAAATACCATTTGCTGATGAATTATTGGCACAGAATAACACAATACTAATGATTCGTAGACTAATACAGGAAAAGAAACATTAGATTCTATTAGACATTGATATTTGTGATGTATCTTAACAAATTTATCAAGTTTTATTACTCTTTTCATGAATAACAAATTAAATGTTAATAAATAAACATTAAATGATCACAATTAATTTGGAAACTTGTCTTGCCTTTCATCAAATTTATATAAATCACTACAAAACAAATCAATATTTGAATTTAAAGACAATATTTTGTACATTAAGTTTGAGTAAAGAATAAATTGCAATAATATTTGATTAATAGTTCTGGAAATCAATTGATATATCAATACAACAAATATATCAAAAATCTTAGAAAACTCTTATCATTGTTTGCAATCGGTCGTAGACACTTCACCGAAAGACAGTTCACCGAAAGACAGTTCACCGAAAACCAGTTCACCGAAAGACAGTTCACCGAAAGACAATTCACCGAAAGACAGTTCACCGAAAGACAGTTCACCGAAAGACAGTTCACCGAAAGACAGTTCACCGAAAGACAGTTCACCGAAGACAGTTCACCGAAGACAGTTCATCGAAAGACAGTTCACCGAA
>JAQGAR010000483.1:0-14816 GCA_034697865.1 Oribatida sp.
CTGTTTGAAAGCAATTGAAATTCTTTTAAAATGTTTACATAAATTCTTAAAAATACGAAGAATACATTTAAATATTTGTTTCCTTTACATATGACTTGTGTTTTATTAACGGGTTTTTTATGCCTTTTCTTCACATAAAAAGTTTCAATTTTCACATAATTAGTATTTCAAAGAAAACTTTAAGATAAATACGATTAGAGATATTAGTAGTGAAAAGATTTATGGCTTTCGAAAGAGTACTAAAGTGTTTAACTGATTTGAAAACTTGTTTTATAGTTAAGTTTCACTTTTATGATCTTATTTGAGAGTAAAGTGTTGTGAGAACCGGTGTTAATGTTTTCATTGATTACTAGCTTTTCATTAGTGACACCTTTACTGTAAGCAAAGGCTAGCCTTCAGTGCAGCTGAAAGAGAGAGTGCAGCCATACTTTGATGCTTTGCAGTAAAACCCTTCCTCTCACTCTTTCACAAACGCAGTCATCCCTTTGGCTCCGCATCAGAACAAATGCTCCACTAACCGATTGGCGACTCAAAGCCTAACTGGGCGGAGGCCAACGCTTAACTGGACGGCCGTTTCGTTCCATTCGATGCATCCTTTCATTACTTTTCATTTCATTTTCTAAATAACTCTTCAATTGTTTGCATTCACGCAATGAAAATGACTATAACTGCGGTTTCTGAATGGCTTTCCAAATATAAAAAAGCTTTGGTAAATAATTACCACAAAATATGGTTAAACCAATCGATAAATGGCTTCAAATATGAAGTAACCAAAAATAAAATGTATTTATGTTTAGTTTGGAAAGAAAAATATTTCAATTATTTTTGTTTCTTTGTGTTTAATATTAATTTCTGTCGAAAATATGGGAAAAACTTTTTGGTTTATAATTAAATGAAAGCCTAAAAATAATTTCCAAACTAAAATTTAGAACAAATATGATTTAGTAATATATGAAAGCATATCATTTATGAATATCTATAAGTCTGAAAGTCTATAATTTCATTTTATTTGTATCTAAATGTTGACCTAAACTAATAAAAACGGCATTAGTTTTATTTTTGTCAAAACTTTAAAATCGAAGAAAAGGAAAGAAAAGTTATATTTTTATTTGTTGTTCACTATTTTCGGCTATTTTTAAACTTTTTTACCCGACATGAGAATCAAGGGAAGAGCAAAAAATAAGAGGAGATAAACATTTAAGTAGAGAACCAGAAAAGTTTATTATCAGACTCACAGTATTATCAGTCAGTTATATAACTGAGTTGAGCCCAAAGTCCTGCCTATTTCTTGAGCCCTTATGCATTGGCCACAAGCGATCGCCACAACCTTTTCTTCAGACGCTTTAGTCAGAAAGCAGTCACTGCTTAAGGAGAAGTGTAGTTCCAGTTATAGTCAGTGAACATCTCTGTATGGATGGCAACAACATGTTAACCATCAAACTATTCACTTCAAAGCCAATGGCTATTCAATAGTTAGTCTTTAAAAGTTTGCAAGTTTATTTGAATAAAAAACTTTCGAATGAAAGAGTTTTCTATTGAATAGAAAAGAAATTTAAATTAAAATAGTTTTGAGTTCTGAGCGAAAGTATTACTTCTTTTATCACTTTAAAGATTGAAATTTGTCTGTCGCTCACAAAAGACTTGCACTTCGCGGAAATGAAACTCATATTAATCTTATTCTACTTGAAGTATAAGTGAAGAGTGAACTCAAAAAGGGTTGAAAACTGCTTTTTCATCCGTCAGACAATTCTTGCCGTCTTTTCTTCGCTCGTTTGCTATTATATAAAAGAGTGCGTCAAAAGGGAAAAGTGTGCGCCAATCGATTAGAAGGTAGAGTTGAATGAGGTATGCATTCGTTCAGCACATTATTTCTTTCACTTCACTCCTCTCCCAGTATTTGTGATAATTTTTTATACTCTAATTTTTTTATTTGACGGCTTGTTTTGCCCTTTTTTCCTATTCATATAAAATTTCGATTATTTTTTCATTCAAAACCTCTTTTTATGAATATATTTATATAACGATAACTATCTATGAGTTCGATATTAAGTCGGATTTTTTATAATTCAATTTTTTCTGCTATTGATTACAATGTTTTTTATGAAATATATTTTATTTTGAATGTTATGTTTAGCCACCGTTTTGAATTTCTTATGGCAGCTGTAATTTTTTGCTTGTTTCAATTGACAGGTCTATTTTTCACAATATTTTTTTCAATTTCTATTTTTATATCATGTGTTTCCCAATCATTGGTTTTTTCCGATGAAACTAAAAAATTGATTAATTTTTATATGAAGGAAATCCTTTTGACTTTTCGATACGACCTTTATTTTCAATACTTTTCCTATCAATTCATTAAAAGAATTGAATTCGAAGAAAGATTTTTAGAAGAAAGCCTTTCCTGAGAATTGTATTCTTGGCTAAAATAGTTAGACTAAAAACTTTGTTCTATCCGTAGATCCGCTCAATATGTTTGACTTAAGTGTAAGTTTCGAACTAAAAATCATTTTATTTCATTTTATTTTAATTTGATTTCAAACCTATAATTAAAATATGCAATCTCGAAGTGTATTATGAGCACAGCCTATATCTTATATGAAAAAAATTAAGTCAGTGTTATATTGTTCCATCGATTTTTTTAAAATTATGTTCTTTTATTTTATAAAATGTATACTTTCGGTAAATGACTAACAGCACCGCCACATATAACCAGAGTTTTGGTATACCAGATATGCATATATTTTTTATATAATCTATTACTGTAGAGCACACACATAGAGATCCACACACATAGTATGTGAGGCATATCTCGTGGCATTTTTTATGTCTGCAATGCGCTCACTCCACACCGAAACTATTGATCCAAACTGTGTTCGCCAGTGAGTGGTGTTTCCAATGGTAAGGTTTGGTCTTAATGTTGAAAATGTTGAGCTGTCGAACAGTGTCTCTGACTTCACTCATACCACACTTTCAAAGAGGAAGACATCTTATTTACCAATTCTTCTGAATCTTTTCTATCATCTGTTTTATTGAAACTAATTGTTAGAAACGATGGCATTTGGTCTCTGACTCTCCTATTATTCCAGTCTTTCATATAATATAGTTGTATAATACGTTTGCATAAGAAATACAATCAAATCTATTAGTTGTTAATTATTTTCGGTTTTTTAAAAGTAAATCAAACATTTGTATCGATATTCTTGTGGTAATGTTTACTTCTGTGAATAACTACTAGTATTGAGAACTTGATGTCACTCCAAGTGTTGCATCGCTTTTCTTACAGTAAGTCTACTCTCTATTTGAGAGATGATTCAATTTTTTATGGTTTCCAATAACTAAATACACGTTTGACTCTCAGAGAGTGTGTGTTATGTCTATTAAAAAAGAAGTTCATATTTTAGTTTTGAATATCTGCGCCCATGTCTTGAATTTTTCCTACATTTTCCACAATAGTATTAATAGAGGACTGCAGTCGATGATTAATTGTAGTCGAAAAGCCACAATCGTATGGACTTAGCCATCAATAGTGAGTGCCATGAGCTCTGATGTGATGGAGGGCAGTGTGTCATTGCCATCGTTGCCATCCATTGCCATGAGCCCAAAGACGACAATTGAATAGTAGGTCTCTCCCGATCTCAAGTCTGCGCTCAGTTTTATACTTTGAATTGATGATCAATTGTACATTTTGTGAATTGAGAGCTGAGCTCACAATCCATTATTAGAGACTTTTTTGCAGGACGTGCACCTACCACTAGTCAGACCTGCAGCTGCCATTTGCATCCATTCATAATTTCTTAGTCAGCTTTTTGTTATGCCTTAAAATACAACAGTTTTGAGCACTTTTGCAGCCAAAAGATGCGGTACTTCTGCCATACTCTTGTGCTGTACTTCTGTTACACTTTTCACTCACTTTCACTATGACTTCACTCCAAACCCATATATTTGTAATTTCACTTCACTTTCAATTTTTGTCCTCAAAAAATGAATTTCCTCTAAATATTTGGTTATTTATTATACCATCGATTGTTGTTTAGGACCAGAGAGCAATAGTCGACCATATTTTGGTTCTGCCATTCATTGTGTGCATTCATTGAAGACTTTCTTTTATTTTATTCTCTCTTTTCTATTATTAAATTTATTTTTCTCTAAATGCGATTCTGAATATATCTTAAATATCTATTATTTTCTCATATTATTGCCAATTGACTCAACTCTAATGCTTTTGAAAAGAAAAGAAATATTTTGTACAAAAAATACAATTTTCTTTCAAAAGACTGTATGAAAGACTGTTTTATATTTAATGAAAGAATAGACTCGATTGTAATTAAGCTCTTGGCCTCAAATTATCCCCAAATCTGTGCAAATAGTTAATAAATATCTGCCAAACATAAAGTCATGGCCTTGTGATGTGTTGTTCAGTCCTCTCAAGTGCAAGTCTTAAGCTATTTTGTCACTAAGATATGCAAAATGTAAATATTTGAAGCAATGGTTAGTGTTCTAGTTATTCAATTTCGACGACTATTAACTGTTATAAACAGAATAAGACTTTTTGCTCTGATATCTGCCATAAAATTGCTTCAGTTATCACATGAAAGTAATTTTTCTCAGATAATATTTCAAGAGTGCTGTTCACCACTACTATTCAAATCTAGACAACAAGAATACCGATTCAGTCGAGGCTTGGGTTACAGTCGAGTGAATCAGTTTTAGTTTTTCATTCACTTAAATTAAGATTAATTTTCACTCAATTATTGAACAAAACTTTTAATGATTTTAAAATGAATTTCCTTCAACTCTGAATAATAAGCGCTTAGAAGTAATTATTGTTAAACTGAGTGAAGGAGACAAACGTTTTTAGATTTATCAATCCTCTCGTCATTATCGACAATAATAGGGTTTGGCTGTAGTTTTTGTGATGTAATATATTAAGTGAGTTATCATTTGGTAAACAGAGCCCAGCATTGACTCTGAAATGGTTTGAATGATAGTCGCCTCCAAAAAACAAGGATAACGGATGCGAACCTGAGTTTTAGTGCAAATATTATACAAAACTTCAATATCTGCTATCATTCAGTACTTTATTATTAGCATTTAGTTCTTCAGATAAGATAATAGATTTGGACAATTGCCTAATGCGTCTGTCATTGCCATAACTGTTACATAAATTGGACCTCTCATTAATTTTTATGTTTTCGCTTATAACTCATAGGTATATAACAGTTATGGTGTGGTGTTTGTGTGAGTTGTTGTGTGTTTTCTCTTTTATTTGTCTAATACACCACTAGTTTTAGGACTTTAACCTCATCAGCAAATATCAAACACAACAGTCAGTTGTATAATCAGTTTAACAAATCAGACATATTTTTTTGCTCTGAAACCCAAAAAAAATGCTCTTCGTGAAAAAAATATACTCGTTTTCCTACTCTCCACACTCTCTGTCCCCTAAAGTGATTGAAATATTCCTCTTTAGTCTCTCTCTAAGTCTCTCAAAGTCGCACAAAATTCTTGAATCGATTTTTATCTCTTTGTCTGAGACGTTGTTTTTTAAGACTCGACTCTTCATTACGTCATATAATTTCTTAATAACCGTCTGTAAAATGCAATTTTATGACTCCTATCAAAATTCAATACCGTTAATAATATGCCCAACTCTTCCAACTCTTTTCTTTAGAAAATTGTTATTTATTTAATGAAATTTTCTTTAATATTTCAAAGCGCTCTAAAAATTTTTACTCAATTTAAATGTCACACAAAAGACATTAATTTTTTCATTCATTTACATAAGACATTAAATGACTGAATAAGAAGAAAAATGGGCTCTATTTCTACATCGCACAGAATAAACTGCGCTGCCATAAAACACAACACGAGTTGTGTGTTGATCTAACCCTTGTAAAACTGTTTTTCTTGCAAGGGTTAATGCCATCCGTTGAGTACAACTTTACAGGGATTGGGAGCTAAAGGCTATGAGTGTAAGAGAACTGAGCGCTGTTTCAAAGCTCTAATTGAACTCTACTCTCGACTATATATGCCTTAAGTACTAAAACTTATTTTTCCATCTCTTTTAATGTAACGTCTAATCAATGTTTTTTTTTGTCGTTCAGTACTAACGCCTCAAACAATTGTTAAATACTTTGTTTTATGCGTTTCTTTGTTTTCTCTTTTTTCATTGAATACTTAATTAGAGTTAAATATTATGTAAGCAATAGATTTAAAATATTAGGCATTAGTTTAATGAGAATTGTGTCTAAAAAAGTCAGTTATTTATTGAATTTGTAGCAGTTTTTTGTTGTTTAAAAGAGAGCTGATCTGTAATGCAGTGCCAATGGAGTGCTGAACTGAATTCGGCATTTGTGTCCCCAAACTTTTCGTTTCCCTCCAAACTATTTCCCAACATTTACGCAAATATTGCATATTATAGAAGCGGTCGCCTTATCAGAGCACTGGTCCAACATTTCCCTTGTGGTACCTCAAAGAATGTCCAAAGGTTTCTTCTACTCTCAAAAACACTTGAATATCAGTGCCAACAGAGCTAAGGGGCAGACATAGAGATAAGGGGCAAAATCGGGGGCAATACCGATGGCTATGTGTCATATGATTATAATATTTCACAGAAATGCAGATCTGAGACGAAATAAAGGAGCGAAACAAACGCTCAGATGTTGGCGAAAGTCTAAATTGAAAGAGAAAGTGGTATACAATTGGTGTTTCCCTTTCTGGAGGAGAGCCGAAGAAAAAAGGAAATACTTTTTTGAGGGGGACTAGGATAGGGGTGGTTACGGCTGAGGCAAGGTTTAGGCCAGTCGTACACAACTCGGTCTTCCAGACCTTGATCTTCGTTGAAAGGGAAATCGTTTTACACACATAACCATCTTTTGGGTGATATAACAATAGAAATAAGTCGAGACATCGGATGACGTCGAATGTGTGCCAGACTTTAGCTTTTTGTGAAGCTTTTTGTGCGTTGACCCGATTTCTCACTTTTATATAAAATACGAGACAACTTAAAGAAAAAAAGGACAGAACGACGTGCCTCACCCTAACTTACATGACTGGAACGTTTTTTTTCAATTTTTCCATCATTTTTATGCAACCTTGAGGTCTCTCTCTCTCTCTCTCTCTCTCTCTCTCTCTCTCCTGAGCGGCAAATTCAGTCTACATTTAATGTCTGATACCATTGGGTTAACTCCCCCTTGCATTGGATGGTAATCACGATTCGACTACTGGTTCCCTACAAGAAAACCGCCCCTACTCTACTGTGCTCTGGTTGTGGAGTACTCGACAGTCGTAGCCGTTATAGAAAACGTGATGTCATTTGAATTCTATGTCACTTTCATTCCTTAATAAGTTCCTAAAAGATGTGAACCAAAAAAAACCAAGAGTAGAGCAAAAAAAGTTCCTAAACTTTAAAGACGAAAGTGATTCGAATTTTGCATAGAAGTTATGTTATATGAGTTTTAATGAATTGGTTCGTCCGAGTAATCCAATGATCAAAATTGTTAATTAAATCAAAAATAGTTGTTATAATAAATGTGTTCCAAATGTTAATATAGTTTTTTCCAATTTATCGGTGAATCAAAATATTTGCCAATCAGTGTATATGTAATTTAACTCGACTCTAGTTTTGGTCGTTTTTAAAAGCAGTAAATCAAATAATATTGTTATTTACTCTAAACTTGTCTTCAGACTAAATACCTTACTTTTGTATTGAATTGATTTTCATTACCCAATGGTCTGAGTCTTCATTACTGTTAATAATAGTATTAAAGCATTACATAAGCCATTGAATCAGTCGATTACATATGAGCTCTGATTTTGTTATCCAAATCATTCGAGTTTAATATACAAGTAATTAATGAATATTCACTTTGCATTTAGTGCCCACTCCTTACTGCACTCCATAGAACTGTTTTGACTAAACGCATGTCTGTTTGTCTTTATGTCCAGGTTGGGCGGGCCCGCAATTATACCGGGTATTGACGGAGGATGAAAGAAGAAGGCGATGCGTTGAGCGACGATGCCATCGAAACACATCCACAACAATCCTCATCAAAGACCTCGACCTCAATAAGCACTTCGGTTAAGAGCGAAGTTTGTGTTTCATCCATTTCCACATCTAATTCGAAAGTTACGAGTTCTACAAACGGCACCGGTTCTGGTGTTAGTGTTAGTGTCATATCATCGCCATTGCGAAGGTCAAGAAATTCAGCCCTGGAAGCAGTAGATTTGGTTCGTGCCCAGATATACGGCAATGCGCTGGTCACTATCGGCAACGACTTAGCTGCCGCGGCAAGGGCAGCCGCTTCTGGTATCGCATCTGGCATTCCGTTTCCAGTGCCCGACACAGAACAGAATAGGATCTTAATGCAAGAGTTGGCCAACGTTGCGGCCAGAAATGCTCTTTCGGGTGCCTCCAGCACTCACTCCAAGTCCAGTTCTGACGGCTCAAATAGTGCGTCGCCGCTATCGTTAAGTATGGTTACATCCAAACCGGGACCAAAACCGCGCGCCGCCGATTCGCCGGGCAGTGGATCGACAACCAGTACGACGACTGGTCCGGGAAGAGACAAAGTGTTTGTGTGTCAGGTTTGTAACCGGTGTTTTGGTTACAAACATGTGCTCCAAAATCACGAGCGGACGCATACCGGAGAGAAGCCATTCGAGTGCCGAGAATGTCATAAGAGGTTCACGAGGGACCACCACTTGAAGACTCACATGAGGCTCCACACCGGGGAGAAGCCCTACCACTGCACTCATTGCGAGAGACAGTTCGTTCAGGTGGCAAACCTCAGACGGCACCTAAGGGTGCACACCGGCGAACGGCCATATGCTTGCGAACTGTGCACCAGTAAGTTTTCGGACTCAAACCAATTGAAGGCCCATATGTTGATACATAAGGGAGAGAAGCCGTTCGAGTGTAAGGCGTGCCTGGGTAGGTTTAGAAGGAGACATCATCTGATGCACCACAAGTGCCCTAAGGATGAAGCAAACATCGGTAAACCCAGACGTGGCCGTCGACCAAAAGCGTACGACGAGTTGATAACTGCTACCACTCTTCTGCGCCCCGGGTCTGTAGACGAGACGCATATTCCTGTTGTGGCCACTTCTGCCACCGTCTCATCCTCTACAGTTCCATTTGCGGCCGCCGCCACATCCAGTTCCTTTTATCATCACTTACCGTCAGTGCCACAGCCGGCACCGCCTCAAGTAGCCCATATAGGGGGTGGTATGTCGCTTGATTCCGGTCCGTCTAAATCTCGGCGAAAGCCTCGACAGACTATACGAATATTAACGCCACAGCACCGGGAGATGTTCCTCACAGATCATGAAGCAATTCAAACACAGCCACTGAATCTGTCGATTTCGCCGTCACTTCAGGGACCGACTACTCTATCAGTTATCGTTCCGCGCAGTTATGCCACGCATGCGAGCTCTGATGTCTTAGATTTGTCCCGATCTCGAAGTGATTCCGAGGCCGAAGCCATAGAAGAAGAGGTTGACGACGAAGAAGACGACGACCCCTACGACTCAGACCATTACCATCGAAGGCATAACAGTTCCAGCGATAACAATGGCAATGGAAATATGGAAGTGGACACAGACCACGAGGAAACAAATGGCAACGGCAACGGCAACGGTAACGGTAACGGAGCCATATCTCTGACCAAACCTAAGACTACTTCGTGTTGAGACAGAAAGTGATTCAATGAAAGCGTAACTAAAGATAAGTAACGCTTAAAATAATGACAAACAAAATTAGCTCCAAATTAACCCATAGTTGTTATCAACACATTTGACGACAAAAACTATAATCAAATCCAAAAAGAAATTCATTTTCAAGTTTTTATGTATTTCATTGAAAATGACGAGAAAACTAATCAAAGAATCCGATAATTAATCGGTTTCTCAGCGATGAAACAAATTTAATATAATTTTTGTGTTCCTCACAAATAATTCCTAATTTTTCGGGTATTCATAGAAATAATCACTTTTTCTGTTTGTTATGTTTTGCGTTATTCTATTGAATCGCTTATACAATGATGTGTTCAGAAATGTTTTATTATTGAAACTATTAATTAATTTAAGTCTAAAAAATGATCAAGTTTAGTAACGAAATACCTCATCGAAAATCTAGTAAACATCAATGGCCAAAAGAAAACTTTTATGCCATGATCATTTAAAAGCTGTATTAATTTATACATAATTATTAGCAGCTCTGATATGAATACGAGTAAAACAATTCTTAAGTCGTAATCATTAGTCGGTTATTATCTGTGTCTAAAACATTTAGAAAAGTGACGAACAAACCCACTTTGTTGACAATTATGTTATCAAGGTGATTTAAAACAATTACATTATCCATTCGTTTCTCTTTGACTGTTAATGTCTTCAGTAAATTCTTGCAGAAAGTGTTGTTATATTTGACTATATTTTTCACGTTTTATATCAATTATAATAGTTATGGTTAAAAGAAAGGCTCAGAATTGGTTCAGTTTTGCGCACAAATCAGACAAATGGGAGAATTACCTCAAACTTACGTTTAAATTATGTTTAATTGATTGAATACTTATTTTGTTAACTTATTTATGTGTTTTCGCATTACATTCTTTAATATATATTTTATAATAATTTTTGGTACAAATTTTGTTTTTATTTTTTTTAAACGGATCTCAAATTCTCAGAAAGAATATTAAGATTAGTTTAAATTATATCAAAAGATATCCGAAAGTTGGGACAGTGTTTTACTAAGCATTTCAGTCAAAGAGAATCGAAAAAAGGAAGGGATCAAAGAGTAGTCACTCAAAAACAATTATTACCTCAAAACAAACCTCAAACTCTTTCAATGAGTGAGACTAAGAATTTCAAATTGAAGACCAAAATGTCTTTTTTTTGTCTCAAAGGCTATCATCAGAATCGCCGACAGCTTTAAAAAGCTTAAAACTATTGAAGAATTTATTAAAAAGATTTTCGAAAATCACTTAAATTTGATTCTGAATTTTAAATGAAAATCATTTTTTCAGAATTAAAAATTAAAGCTCAGAATAGCTCTCATTCCTATCACTTGCGATATTAAAACATTGAAAGATAAGTTGAAAAAAATATTGATAGGAAGGGGAGTCTATTGCTGGCTGTAACTGACATCAAACTACAAAACTAGTTCCTCATCAAATGTTTTTCAAAAAAATTAACCCAAACTTCAGCACACAATTGGCTCGAAGTTTGTGTTCAAAACAAAACAAAAATTGAGATAAAATTCAAAATAAATAGTAATTAAAAGATTAATTAATTGTTGAAAACAATTCTTTGTCTTAAAAAAGATTTATTATTTGCGGCGCAATGTTATGATAAAAATATATTATATATTAATTATGTATTAATGTATAAAACTATTGTTTGAAACTTTCCCTAAAAGACAAGTTTCAACAAAAAGTAAGTTTTCTTTCAATTTTTACGACAGAACTCAAATGAATTGTATATTAATTTCCAAATTTTAAAAAATCATATATAAGTTATTATTATTATTGATTATTAATTATTGATATCCTCTTATTATAAAATATTTTCCATTTTTTATTTTTAAAAGAAGGACAGAATTATTCTTAATGTCAATCCTGTCTTTGAAGTCTGTTTCTATTGTTTTAGTTTTTAAAGAATTTTATTATTTGTGACCAGAAATCAAATTTCAAAACAAAACATATATTTAAGACACACTTAATTAATGAATATCTGAGTTATAGATTGATTCCATCGATAAAACTCGATATTCAATTGGCTAGGTCAGTTTCTGATCTTAAGAAGCAGTGAATTATATGAATTCACTCCCAAATACACTTTCAATTGAGTTTAAGAAATATTGAGAAAGAAATTTGTGTTTTGCTGCCAAAAATCAAAACAAAACGGGTTTTTGTCAAACTTTTTCCAAAAATAGTTTAAATTGTTTTTAAAAGATTTTGGAAGAGTTTTTATATTCGATAATATCATCTCTGATATAGACTTTAATATAACTTTTTCTCCATTAGTAGTATATTAAGCATTGATTTTATTTTTTAATTTCTTTTATAATTTTGTTTTCACATAGTTTTCCCTCAAATTGTTTTTATTAATTCAAAAAATTTTAGTTTAAAATCAATGGTTCCTTAAATTTGATTACAATTATTGTTTAATTATTGCTATTATTAATACAACAAATACTATGGTTTATGGTTCCTCTCAAATAGACTTTTCCTTTCGGTGCACATAATTATAATATAAAATCTATAATTAAAAACTTGTATTCAAAAATCATCTATCAAATTGTTTTTTATCTCCAATTAAATTAATAATCCTTTAAAATAACCGCTTATTTGCTGAACCTTTACTCCAATAGTTGATTGACTGACAAAACAAATCCTAAACTCCGATAAATCTTAAGAATAACCATTAAATCAGTGAAAAACTGTTCAGAAACAAAAAAATATGTTTGAAATCTTTCCGAAGAAAGTCTCGAGAATCTGATTTTCAATTTCAGTTCAAAATTTTCTGGTAATCCATTTCTAACTCTTAAGAAAAGCATTTCTTTAAGATGTTCCCTCATTGCTTAGAAAGGCTTTAAGAGTGAAGAAAACAATTGTTCCGTTAAATAAAGAGAGAAAAAATTGAAAACAATTATTTGTTTTCAGTTTTTTTTCTTTAATTTATTGTTTATTTGAAGAAATCCCACTTTAAGTCCTCAGAAAAGAAATGGAAAAATAGTCTTAATTCAAGTGTAGTCTAAAGGCGGTCAGTGGGGAAGGCAAAGGTGTTCTGTGAGCGCGCTTTAACTCTAAGACCACTTCAGCCCCTAAGACAGGAGAGGGGAAACGCTCTCTACGTTTAGACCTGGGATTGTTGGGAGAAAAGTCTTGTAAACAGCAAACATGCAATTGTTGTCTCTGTTTGAATAACTCAATCCCTTAGCGAATGTCCGAATGTCTGCACAATTGTCTAACAGTGTATACAACACAACAAAAAATTGCGTCGATATTGGGTCAGAACCAGACATAACATGTTTTTTCGCACGAAAATCAATAAACAAGACCTGAATATTTACTGCATAACCAGACTAACCCAATTTTTTCTCCTTCTCTATAACATCCCTGTGCTGTCGTGTTGTTTACTTTGATATTAAAACTATATTTTTCACTCAAAAATAGGGTAAACACACGTACGGAATGAACCGCTCGCAGATGTCTATCGAATAAAATATTCTCATCTGTATATTCCGATCCGTTGATAGGTTTTCCATTTGATCCCAGAAATTATTCTCTGTTCCCAAGACTTTCTTCTCAAACCACTCCTATCCTTATTTGTGTCTCGAAATACGTTGAATAATAGAAACCCAGTCTTTAAGATATAAAGAATATTATTATTTATATTTTGAATTTGATTTCGTTATTTGTGATACAATCGATTCCCTATTTGAATGTTTTTTAGTTATTTGGATAAATCTGTTTGTCGGGAGCTGAGAGCACCGGCTGTTACACAGATGACCCAGACTTACAACAAGACTACCTCATTATATTACTGATTGAATTCTTGCGATTCAAACAAAAATTAGTCAAATTTATTATTATTTGAAGCAAAAAGTCCTTTTTTGTTCAAGTACACCGTGTTCAAATATATTATAAAGGTCACTTATTATATCGAGTGGAACCCTACTCCTAACGAATGTCTTTTTAGATCTCTTTTATGTCTACTTTCGTTTATTGATTTTATTTCTCATATTTAACTTTTTATTGAATTTTTCAGTTGATAGTAATCATTATTATACCAAGGTATAGATTATAACTAAACCAAACCGAACTCAGGCATACGAAACTCAGGAATGTGTCACTAAATCATTAAAACTTTTGTAAATTGTATATAAAATTCTTTAACGAAGAGAAAAATTCTTTGATTACATTCAAACACTGATTAAATGTAAAATTTGCGACAATAATGTTGACTATTAATGAATTTATTGATGTTTTTTTGCCAATAGTTTTCCGAAACGGGTTTTCGCTCATTATTTTAGGCAAATTGTCAAAGAGTTATACAAAAAACTAACAAAAATATGTAGAAACCCATGAAATGTATTCAACTGATTGTAAATGTAGGGAAACATTGATTTTCTTTTGTACTCAGAAAACACTTCAAACACATATTTTTCAATTAATTCGCTTTTGTCGACTCAAGTGATTCTTTTTGGGTGAAGTTTCCAAAATTTTGATTCAAATTTGATTATAAAATTACAGACATTTGGAGACCCTTTCCTTTTAATTGGATTTATATTAAAATTAAATAATTTTATGTTTGAGTTCTCTTCAGAAACTCTAAGAAAACATATTTTTCATTACTTTGGAGGAAAATTCCTTTTATTTTTAGATCAGACCCTTTACTCTCCTTCTGAGGAAGAATTTTCATCAGTTATCTGAGCAAACACTGAGAAAATCAATACCTTTTTAATTAAAAACAAGACACGAAAAAAGTTTCGTAACGATAGAGTTGAGGAGAAAAACAATTTTAGTGAAACATAATATAGATTTGTGTCGACTATTATGTAATATATTAGATATCGATTAAGTGTTTAAATGCTTTACTCAAACGAATTGAAATTTTTCGCGAATAAATTAAAACTCTTCTGTTTTTTTGTAGTCAAACTATTCTGAGCCAAAAGAGTAGTTCCCTTCAGTCGATCACTTCATTCATTATATTCAGAGTTAATTTGATGCCAACGAAGAGAAAACATATTAAAACAACGATTTTCCTCTCATTCCTCCGTCTCTTTCCTATTCATCATTCAGTCCTCTGCACAGAAT
>JAQGAR010000484.1:0-14798 GCA_034697865.1 Oribatida sp.
GAAGAAAGCCAAACTTATTGCAAATGCCAAGTACATTTTTGTTTAAATTCCTTTGTCTTTGAAGTAATGTTTATATACATTCTTTAGTTATCGTCAAATCCGTGAGAGTTTTGAAAAATTACCAAAACTGTTGTTTACTTTCTAATGAACAAAGATAACCAAGTTGTGAGCTGTTTTGAAAAGTCAGGACATAAGTGCACTTGAACAAGATTAAAATAATCAAGGCTTTTCTCTATTTTTAGCATTGAAAACTTTATTTAATTTCGTTTAATGTGATTCTGTTTATTATTAACTTATGAGTGCGTTCAGTTCACATAAGTGCCCTAGGTTTTTACTTGTAACTTATTATTAAGAACTCAATGTTATCCCAAAAGATAGGGATTCCATAGCTATGTGACAAATCTCATAAACTTGGGGTTCGGGTGGAGGACATCGACGAACAGCACTTTTTGTTTTGTTTTCCATCCTTAAGAAAGTGTGAGTTCGTATTCAAAAAGAAGACCCTTGCATTTTATGACGCCGTTCGTGCCTTTAATACAGATTAAATTAAATATAAATCAAATTTCCAATTGGGATTCGCAAGGTAATCTAAAAATATATTACCTTTCAAGAAGATTAATACCGGAGACCTTTCTCATTCCCTTTGATTTTATGTGAAATACTCACCATAACCACCACAACCTTTGGTGCGATTCCGTCCGTTCCTTTGATTGAGCCTCCAAAGGGAGCGCCACAAAAACACTTGGCGAGTACAAAACTTGTTGCTAGACAACATTTTTACTGCTTTTGGTTTAAACTTTAAAATAGTTTTTAGATATTTATATAAAATACATCTATTATTATCAAATTCGTGAGAAGTTTTAAAAGTTATCAAGCTGTTGTACTTCATAATACAAAAGGATGACCAGGGATTTTAGAATAAAACCCTTGAAAGTTTTGCTTAAAAGAAATATAGCTAAAAGTAAGATTAGAAATAATGATATTGGGAATTCAGAATTTGAAAAATTTCATAGATTACGAGAGGATTATTTGTTTATCCGTTAAAAAATGGGCTGACCCATACCTTAATCTTTATATTCAATTTTGGGTCAATTAAAGATTACAGACTTGGATTTCTCTCTAGGATTAGAAACACTAGGATTAGAAATCCATTTGTGGGGGTTGGGCTGAAGTTTAGGCATGTCATTCAACGTTCTTCCTCGATCCAATATCTATCACCATTTGTGCCACTTATTCCATTTAGTAAAATTGACAATCAAGATTAATTTCAAACATTATTTTATTTGAAAATTACAATAATTATATTTTCGATATTTTTCTGTATATTAATCTACAAAATTGTTTTTTATTCGTTTCGTTTGAATTTGATTTTCAGAAAAATTTTCAGTCATTTTATCATAACTTTAATCATTTTATTCTGTATTTTGTCTAACATTTTATGTAATAATTTTCTCAATTTATTTAATAATTATTTTACATTTGAATTCAAAATAATTAATAAAATGTTTGGCATCACAACAGTCAACATAAAAACTAACATGGTCATAAAAACAATGCTCTAGACCTTGTTCAAAGGCCAGGGAGGTTTGTCCAACAGGGTCTCCTTTGTCCAACAATAAAAACATATACCAATAGAAAGAACTGTACAATTAATTCGAGCAAATGATCCGGTAATTAGTTGTGAGAGAAACCCTGGTAATTATCTTAACAAGCAAAAAATACCAAGAGTTCCTCTACAGCCCAAGTTTTCTAATCAATGTTTTTATTATAAAATTCATTTTTCTAATAATTAATTGATTTTTATCCTCTAATTGAATTGTCTTTAGACTATGTAAAAGATGAAACATTTTTTTCGTCCAATACTAATAACTTGGTATTCGTGAGTGCAATGTAAATGATCGACGAACTCAATAATTCAATAATAAGAATATTCTTGGCCTGAATTTCTTGAAAAACAACACAATTTACATTCAGAGACGGTTTTTGAGCCCAGAAATTGAATTTTCAGTTTTCATGAGAATTGAATTAACTCGAAATTGAATTTTCAGACGTTTTATTAAAATTCAATTTCAATATAATATTTATGTCACAAATATTTATAAAAAAAACTTGTTTAACACATTTTTTCGAGGAATTTTCTAGGATCTCATCATTCGATCTAATTTATATTTAATTTAATTACTAGCTCATCAATTTTTGAATTCAATCTTTTACATTTATTAAGATGACTTTGACAGTTTACAAAAAAACTTATTGATCTTGTGCACCTAAAACCCTGATATTCTACTCTGAAAATTCGCATTAGTGATTTTGAATTATCTAGAACTTTTGTCGATGGTTTATTACAATAGACAATGAACATGGTGTTTTATTCAAAAGATTTTAGTTTACAGAGACATTTGAACTCGGTACAAGTGCATTAATTCAAGCAATTTATTTTTCGGAAAGCTTCTATTTTAACCCTGTTTAAATTGATTTTGCTTTTCCTAGATGCTAATGTAAACAAAGCTCTACTAAAATGCAATTAAAAGCATCTAGTTTATAAATAGAAGCCGGATCAATTCAAGAATCTCTTCAGCTATTAAAAGGATAAACAAACGAAAAGGAAAACCAATTAATGAGAAGTAATTCACTCTCACATAAAGACTTATATTTTGGCTGAAGATAACTCTTATGCCGTCCCCTCTGTTATGAAGTGGGGATCGGACTAATACTTGAGCAGAGATAACACTAAGAAAATTCTACTCATTATTTTGATCTCCAGTCTAATCGTTTGTCTGATTTTCTAATTGGATGTCATTTTTAGGGTTTCCTCTTTTGAAGGGTTCAAAAACAACAATATTTCCGATGATTTACAGATTGAATAAGAAATTCATTAATAGATTTCATCTTTTCTTTAATGAAATGAATGAATGAAATGTTTTCATTGAATGAATGATAATTTCAGAGCAAAATTATTAATGGTTTTGTTGTTCATGTCTTCAATTATTAATAATGATAACAATGTTCTTGCTATAAAACATTTTAAGCTTGGAGTTTCTGTTGAAATCAATTATCTTGATGAGTTCTTGACAAGTAAAACACAATAAAAACTAAAAAATAATAAGCAAAACAAACAGTTTTCTTATTTTACAATAGAATTGAATAAAAATCAATGACTTCTTTCAAACACAACATCCCATTATTATGGCGTTCCCTTTCATGTGGTTCACAAAATGTTCAATCAATCAATATTTACATAAAATTTGTTATAATTTTTAATTAATTTTAATATCAAAACTGAAGCCAATGAGAGAAAAGCAATGAATCATTCTTTCAGACAAATTATGGAAATTCACCGAAAGTTTATCAAAAAATTTCGGCAAAACGTCTCGGTTTAAAACCTGTAAACACTTGACATGAATTCATTGTAAAAATTGTCTAATATTTGACTAAAAACTGTTCAAAAGTCCTGCATATCTTCGCGGAAGAGATAAGTTGTCCAATAGACCAGATTGAAGAGAGCGAACATTAGTGGGAAGAATATTCGTGATATCACGTCTATGCGTTTAGAACGGGTCGGAAACTTGGATAACCAACGCTTACACCAGTTCCTCTTGGGTAAAGAGACGTGTATTTCGCACGCCCTCAGCTTCTCCCCGTGTGGCTCAGCATGATGGCGGACTAACGGCCTCTGAGAACAAAATATTTGCATTAAATTAAATAATGAAGTAAACTCTTGAAGCCAAAGTTATTATATAATTAAAGCAATTTATTTACAATTGATCAAGTAGAAATATAAAACTACAGTCTTTACAGTAACAAGTTCATTTGAATCACGGTGCACCAAGGGGCGGGTCAGCCCAAACCCCACTGACTCGAAAAATTTGGAAAATTCCCCCTGACTGCGCGCTGGAGGACCCCCCTGAGAAAAATTGTGGATTTTTTCGGGAATTCTGGCCAAAATGGCCCACCCGATTTGAATTAATACCAAAATTGGAGCACTCGCTTAGAAGGTACAAAGAAAAATCAATAAAATAGTATTTTCTTTAAAACTATAAAATTTTCAATGCAAAATGTTAGCTATATTGATCAAGCAAATTCGAAAAATTTTAACTAAACTCCAATTATTCTAAAAAGAAATATGTTTTTGCAATTTATTATTCTTATTATTCTTATCATTATTATTATTTGTTTACTCAATGTGTTTATTAGGAAAATAAGAACTGCTTTAAGCAAATAAGCAGTCATTGAGTTCTTGAGCACAGAATAAATTTCTGCTTAAAGTAATTCTTTGCATATATTTTATAAAATTTGTCTAAAATTCAAATCTAAAAATAAAATAAAATCAATAGGAATTACGACAATTGTGCGAAGAATATATTATTTCCACTTTCGAATCCTTGCTTCGAATACGCACAGAATAAAAGCACAGAATAAATATAGATTTTCAACGAAATCGACAGTTTAAACACCGGGATAGATGTGCAAGATCAAACAAATGTTTTCCGTATTTTCAACAAAATAAAGCAAGCTTACATTCGCATTTTTTCATTGGTCGCTCAAATCTAACCAGTTTAATTTGAAAAAAGTTGATCCTCATAATTATAAACATGAAACTCTATTATCGAATATCTTAAGAATGTTGAAATGCTCAGGTTAACAACTTTATCACTGGATCTAAAAGATGATTTTAGTTTGATCAGACAAATCTTAACACCTTGCCCATTCAAACCTTCAATAAAAGGGAAGAAATGATGAAATGTCTTCAAAAATCAAAAACCAATTTAAGGGTAAAATATTTCTTATAAAAAATTGAAAAAATGTCAAAAGTTTTATTGTTTGCGAAGAAATTTTGTGAATAAAGGAAACGAAATTTCTTTCGTTATATAATAGAAAAACTGATGTTTTGATCAAAACTCAGGAATTGATTGAATGGAACCAACTATTCTCTAATTCTGTGTTCTTGGAATAAGAAGGAACGGCATAAAGAGCACTAGCATTAGAGTATAGTTCACTATTGACAGTACCCTAAAGGCATTCACAATAAATAACTTCATTTTTTGTTGGAAACTGTTTTTCTATTATTGCAATACTTTTACAGCAAATCTGTTGAAGAGTTAAATCGATTCCTCTCTAACATAGATTCATCGTTTATATGTTGTGCTCTTATTCTGAGCTCAATTCGCTGTTAGTTTGTCACCCGATTTGGCGGATCTTATATATGAATTGAATGTTTGTTAAACATATTTCAAAGAATTTCTGTTTAAATAAAAGTCTCTTAAAATAACTTTTCATTTAAGTCTTGATTAATATTTATCACAGAATTTCAGTTCATTTGAATTGTTTTGAACTTAAAATTTTCAAACAAATACCGAAAGATTCAACTGAAAACTCATGTAAAATATTGTTGTAATTCATGAATATTCATTAAATTCATTAAAATAGTAATAATTTTTGGATATTTTTACGCAAGACATAACATCACTTCTAAATTATTTCTGAAATATGCTTTCATTTCAAACGGGATTACAAACATTTGTCAGGGATGCACAGTACTCTATTTCTATGGTGTTTATTTTGACCCATGAATATCCCTGTTAATTTACATTCCATTCATATAATAAAAGGAATAAATTTTAGCATTATTTTAAATAGACCAAAAGTATTTTTAATATTAATAATATCAAAGTTAAATAAAACAAAAATTTGCAAAATTTTCTAAACCAAGAACAATTATCCCGGAATAATTAATGGAAATTATCTTGCAATTAATAGCATAGTATAGACTGAATATTCCGGAATAAATTCCTAATTAACTGATAATTACTATCTATTTATTCGACTTTTGTGTGCGTCGGACGTAAACTGAAATAATTTTCTACAAATTATATGAAATTTCTATCAAAAGAATAAAATGAATTACTTTTGGAAACAGAATATTCTGTGCGGACTTTCGATAAATATTCAGTTCCTAATTAGAGACTTATCGAAAATTTCAATCATTAATGGATTAGATTTGCATAAAATTAGACCAAAATTGATAGCAAACCTAATTATATTCAGATATTGTTAACCAAATCAGAATAGGAGTCAATTAATTGCTCAAAATGTGAGAAATAATTAAAATTACAAAAGAATCATTTTCAAGTTATAGAACAATCTTATGGTTTAAAAATAATAGTTTACATACTACTGGCTATTTCGGACTTTGCCAGCATGGTAAACAACATAGGTAAGAATTTTCGGTAAAGGAAAGGTTAATTTGTTTTAAAGACTGTAACTTTAATTTCATTCAAAGTAAGTTCATATATTACTTCGTTGTTCTGTTTTACTAATGGTGGATATTGATGAAGTGGAAATATTTAAAATAAAATTATTTTGGCTTTTGTAATACAAAAAATAAATTTATTTAATATAAACAAGACTAGCTAGAATCGGTAAAGTTTCGCTAGCCAAAACCCCATTTTGCTTGCGTAGATTAAGTAAAATCAATAAACTAGATAAATTATTGAGAGCACGGGTTTAGCCTACCATTGCAAAAGCAGAGGTGCCGTCTTCAATGTGATCGGAATCGATTTGTGAGTGTTCGATATCCCATTTACGTTGTGCGGCAAACGCTGCCTGTTGTTGCTTGAGTGCTGCCCTGTGTGCGTCACTCCTACTCGCGTAATTGACCAGGGCGAACTCTAGTAACGCCCCGAACACAAAGGTCAGACATACACCCGTCCAGACATCGATGGCTTTCGTATAACTGACCGGTGGAAGTGAAGAATTTATACCAGATATCTGTGTGGCCATAGTCAGCAAGGTGGTCACTCCCAGTGACACTCGGGCTGGTATGGCGTTGGGGTCGAGCCAGAAAGACACCCACGATACTATTACTAACATACAGCAGGGAATGTAGATCTGGATCAGGTAGTAACTGAACTCCCGTTTGAACTGAAGGTCTACTTTCAAACAACTGTATTCACCTGAAAATTCATTATTAAATTATTTATTTTAAATATTTAAACAAAGAAATCAACTGAATTCGACCAAGATAACATTAATTTATATTTTTGACATGTATAAAATATAAAGAGCTTGTTTAGATTTAACTTTATCCAAAGGGTAGCCATATTGTTTCAATTGAACGAAAATAGTATATACAGTAAAAGTCTCAAGTTATCCCTTCCTGAGCTATCCCTCGCTCTAACCTATCCCTCATTTTGTAAAACCAATGTAATAGATATTAGTGCAATTTGTCATCCTAAGTTATCCCTCGCTCTTTCTTATCCCCCAATTCCTCGAGCCCAACCGAAGGATAACTCAAGACTTCGACTGTAATGATTTTTTATCCTGAGCCAAGTAAGGACTCCTTGTTTTTTTGTTCAACCTTTAAAATTAATATTTAAATTGCTAATAATATTTGTTAGAAAAAATAGCATTTTAAACAAAACTGTTGACTGTTGAATAATGAATAATTATGATGTAAATTTATAATATAAACTGTAATATTTTATTTGCAATGAAATCGACTGAATTTGTTTCTCAAATGTTTTAAAAATATTGGGATATAAAAACCTCGCCATTCTAGAGCAAGTTTTTTTTATTTCTCTCTTATTTAAAAAAAACTATACATAGTTTAATTTGATTTGAAAAAATGTAAATTTGAAATATAGCGATCTATCTAACTTTAAATTTTTTTAAGCTGTCACTTTTATATTCTGGTCAACTGAGCTAGGTTTATTAATAAAATTACAAATCATTAATGGGGATGAGACATATATCCAAACTTTCGACCAATATAATTTCATTAAAAATTGTGCATGTACAATTTTTATCCCATATTTTTCATAATTTAAAAACTAATCTCAATTTAAAACAGAATTTCGAAACAAATCTAAAAATAAATAAGACTTCAAAAAAGTATAACAAGAATTGAAAAAAGCTCTTTGAAAATGTCTCACTTGAGATTAGATCCGAGCAACAACAAAAAAACTTTATATAAATATCGAATCGATATTACTTTTCAAATACTTTTCGTCTTAAGACTAAAATGTTTTTAGAGTTCGCAAAAAAACTTATAAAAAGACTATTTTCTCTGCAAATCAATAGATCGGATCTATAGATAGAAAGCTTCTGGACTCAGGGATGGCCACACTTGCAGATAACGGGATAAATTGTTTTTAAATAACCTAACAAGAATAAATGAAATAATTCAATAAAAGAAAGTCTCCAATTTAACTAGATTTTATTAGATAAGTTAAACGAGTTATTAAAAACAGTAAAAACTGATATATTGATGGACAAGATCAGGAATGGACCATTGGTATATGTTCTAGGTAAGGGTTTTTAAGGATATCTTCTATTAGTTTATAAATTAAATGTTTGTAAATTGAATGTTTCAGCCTATAAAATAGTATAATAGCTTGATAAAAAAATATTGTAGCATTTAACTACATATAAAATAACCCAAAATAAACAATTGAGAACTGTGCCATGAGAAAATTGTTTCAAGTAAACCTATAACTGGCCATCTCTGGCCACACCAAATAAATAGTTAAATTTCGGACAGAAGTGAACTTAATTCCAAAGTAAAAGAAGAGATATAATGACATTTGGGAGCGAAATATTAAGACTATTTGGACAGTAATTCGAGTCTTTTCTCTTCGGATTGAAACCAATTTTTCTTTTATCCGAAACTCTTATTATTATTGCGAAAAAATCTAACAAATAATAAGTGAAGACAAATATGTGTTATATTTTTCAGAGCCAAACCTAAGAGGAATTCGAGAAATTCTGTCTTCAATTCCGGAACACAACTATTGTATCCATGATTATATGATTTGGTCTGATAATTGAGGGATGGCCAACGGTTGTGCTATCATCTTTTTATCCCTCGATTAAAATATTTATCGAGAAACTTCAACGAGTTTTAATTGCTTTACTAACAGACATATTTTGGGTAATTATTTCGTGTTTCATTCTAAATTAGCTTGGTTTCGACAAGTTAAAATTTGGCTCTTGGTCGCCCCATTGCGCAAAATCTAATAAATGATAAGCTAGAAGTGGAAATCTAATAAATTCCAGTTATGTCTCAATGAAAATGTTTGGTAAAATATCTACAAACAATCTATCATTTAATTTATCATTAGATTTGAGTCCTATTATTCTCTGTCGGAAACTGAAATCCGTATTCAATTTGTGAAACATTTCAATGAAACGAATAACGAGAATAGTATTTATGTCAAGAATTTAATACTCAAATGTCAATCAAATGAAGAAATTGTTTTCAAAATATTTCCTTCAATTTAATAATTGTTTTCAACTACTTTTTCGTTTTATTCTATAGCCCCAGCAACATTCATCAAGGAGAATAAAATTTGTTAAGAAAATGAACACAGAATATTAATAAAAGTTTATGGTTAATTACACAGATTCTAAAAGATATAAGGTATCAATTTTATTCAACATTTTAATTTAAATTAAACATGCTCATTTAGTGACAACTTTTTACTTAATACTGGTTAAAATTTAAGAAATTAATTCTATCTTGGTCATCATGATTAACATTTTGAAATAGATTCTGACCTGTATTTGTGCGACTCGTACAGTAAGCGGTCAAATATTTTTGTAGTGTAAAACGTGGCAGATGAAGGTTCTTTGTAACTTGTACTGGATCACCCTCTTTCCATAAGAATACCAAGTCGTCAGTCGTATAGCCGTCTAAAGAGATGAAAGTTTAAGACAATTGGATGGTCTCAAAATTATGAAAAATTAAGCCTAAAAATAGTTTCTCTTTTATCTTAAAAACAATTCACGACTGAAAAAATTGCTGACTTTTGCGCGAATTAAACCTTCTGAGTGTCTGAGACAAACACCATTCTTATCAGTGATGACCAGAATTCACTGATGCGATTAGAGAGAAGTATTAATATATGGCATAAATACTGAAAAACATGTTGACTTTTTATGTTTGACACAAAATCATGCACTTATGTGAAGTTCTTAATGTCCACCCCTGCTGTCAATCAGAGTAGTAAAATCCTAATGATCTGAAAGTTGAGTAAAATATTTGCTCAGATTTTTTGTTGTGATTAACTCTTTTAATGATTGTTAAGCAGAAAATATCCCAACAAATGGCATAAAATGGATGAAAACATGAACTGAATTCGGGATAATTCAATTACTGTCGCAAAAAGGGATCGATTGAAAAGAAAATATGAGAAAAACATTTTAAGAAATAATTTTCTTATTTTTCTTTGAAAAATCTAATCTTAAAATTTTCGCCTCTTTTTTGGGAATAAGAATATAAATGAGAAGAATATTAAATAAATTTCAATAAAAAAAAATGAAATTTTCATCAAATTATATTTCAATCGATTCTTGCAATTTTCCATCAGAACATGAAATGAAAGTATAATTCAATTGTGGAGAGAGAAGGAGAGTGAGAGCAACAAAATTTCAAAATTTAAACATTAGAGGACAGAACATTAAGAATTGGGTGAGTACTTACAACTGGCCATTTGTATGGAACAAATTTGATTATCTAATGGATAGTATTTGAGATCCATTGGACAGGCGAGTACTGCACAGACAGGCAAATCATAGAATCAATACAGTGTTGTATTTGAATAAATTAACATAAATCAGATATAAAAAGATTGTTCCAAAGCTTTTCAATGAATGGGTTAACCAAGTGTATAATTTTGAAGCCGCATTATAAACGAGGTAGCTATAAATCTAATTCAGCCTAATTTGGTTCTCATACTGAATAGTCCAATTAAAATAGACCTAGGTTAAATAACAAGGATTTCTAGTTGGAAAATGAGTTTTAATCTGGTTTAATGGATTATAGCTTGGTTATTCCCTTCCATTACGAAAATTACTGAGTGCGGAGTAAGTATTGCAATCAAAATACCTAATGATATACGAATAGAATATAAGACATTTCCATTTGGATAAATGCGGAGCAAAACGTTGGGCATAATTATCTCATGAAAGTGGCCCTCCTTTTCATTTGAGAAGAATAAGTCCGGTTTCCAAATTCTGTTGGGGTCTGTGAGCACCAGATAACGGATTTGGCCCTTCATATCATCGAATTGCAGCCGATTGTCATTCCACTGCTCTCTGAACGTCACCTGAACTGAGTATTCCTAAGAATGACAACATTTTTAGTATTAAGTCTTAAGAAAAGTAAATCTTTTTTAAGAAGAATTTAAACATTTTTTGATAACTTATTTATAAAATAGAATTGAGTTTTGATTCAAAAACTAAAACTGACTTTACTTATTATGAACCGATTTAATACCGATCTTATTTTTGTGAATGACCAAGGTTACAAAAGTAATCATGCTCTCTTCATTTT
Organism: Oribatida sp.; assembly: GCA_034697865.1. NCBI lineage: Eukaryota > Metazoa > Arthropoda > Arachnida > Sarcoptiformes > Oribatida sp. The sequence continues at coordinate 11,333 of JAQGAR010000484.1, forward strand.
TCAAGTTTGATAGGTATTATAAAAATTCTTTAAGATCCTTCAAACTATGATATTGAGATTGGCATCAATAATTCTAATGTTATTTTAGTGATCTTGATAAAAATAATCAATTTTGACACATAATGGGATATGAGCAGGTCTGTCACCAAAATATGACAGGATACAATGAAAATTAATTAAAAGCCAGATAATATTTTGAAGAATTTAACAAATTGTTTGCTTTATTACACACATGAGATGTAATGCAGTGAAGCTTATGTTTGTTATCCTTGAGTTTTGATTAATTTCAGGTTTATTTTAATCCGTAACCAAAATATTTTTAACCTCAAAAACAAACAAACACTTCAAGAAAATGCTTATAAATTATTTTTTAATAATCTTCAGATATGATTAAAAAGATCCCATGTTTACTGAAACAACAACAACCAGTAATCCTGAAAGCCCTTGTGTTTAGTACCTGCCAAACGCAAATGGAGAAAATTGTTTAACCGTAGAGAAAACATGCGAATAATTGACACTGATATTAAACTAAGAGACATGTCATTTCATTTTTTTTTTACTGAGCAAAGACTAATATGATGTTCATAAACCAGACATTATATTCAAGATGAAAAACTACTGACTTATATTCCATTCATATACCCGGGTATTAAGGCATCACTTTTTTCAAATGATTACATGATATGAAGCGCACAATGTTTTTGACCTCTTTTTTAGGTCCATTTTATTACCGATAAATCACTTTTGGCAAAGTTTTTGACACTTATTTAGTTATCTTTGCTTCAAATCCATCGATAATTCATGAAAATATAATAATTTAACACTTTCTTAACCAGACTTTAACTTGAGAAGGATGAACAAGGTAGCTAATCATCAAGTTCAAAACTAAATGTGATTTAACAAGATTTAATTATATCAATAATTTTTATTTGCTCATAAAAAGTTTACAAGCTGTAATTTTTTAATCAATTAGCATTTTGCTATTTGTATTGAGCAAGAAAACTTAATATTATGGGCCAAATTTGATTTTAAACTTAACTTTGACTTAAATTTGATTTTTAACTTTTAAACTTGTAAAGTTTATATCATTATCTCTGCTTAATTTAAAATCTGTTATATAACCTTGGTCATTCCTCACTTTTAAATAATTATATAAAAGGTTTTGACTGAATTTAGGCCTAAATTGAAAAATTCCTTTTTGTTTTCAAATCAGTATTCATTTGAGAAAAGTTAGCTTTGAATTGATTCCTCCAAAACTTATTCGGATGACTTCATTAATATTTGAATTCGACTCTTGAAAACTGGGCTCAAATTCAAGGAACCGAATATTTGCTGAGCTTTTATTTGATTACCATTTGATCGTAAGGTATCGATCAGTTGTTAGGGAACAGAGCTATCTTTGCTTGAATGTCAAGAGTCAACTGAATAGACAGTCAGTCAGTCAGGGAATGGCTGTGCGTTTGTTTGAGACAAAGTATATCTGTTTTCTCTCAATCAATACTCTATTGACGGATAAATAAAACTTCAATTAGAAGTCTAAGAATGAGAGCAAAAAATACATTTCTTTTGAGTCTATTTTACTGTTGAGATTTCCACAGAAGTGGTGTTCTCTTCAAAGACAAAAAGTTTTTAACAAAATTATAGTGTAGTTCATGAAAAATCATGATTCATATTAAAAACAGTAATCATCAAGATAATCTTCTTATACGATCAGATTCACCGAGAATAATTATTTCATAAAAGATATTAGAACCCAGCCAAACCCAAGATGGTCAGACCAAACCACCTAAATCTAAAAATGTTTTAATCCTCAGAAGGACCCCGAACAATTAAGCCATTAATGACGAACAAAATCAAACTGAATACGAATAAAGAGATCAAGGTGTTGCAAAGTATGTGAAATCACTTTGAAAAAACTTGCACCTTGATCATCCTTGGCTTTAAATCGAAAACAATTGAGTCGAATAAAAAAGTTTGAAAATCCTTTTACCTGAAGAAATGTTGAAAAAATCTAATGGGTTTTTATGGCTTTCCTCTCATCTAATTGCTATCGAATGGGAGTTGAATTGAAATTAAATTCTTTCTCCAAAGGCTTAACATTTTTTTCTTATTTTCACTTTTTTAATGGATTTTATTTTGAGTTTAATTTAAAAATAAAAATTCAAATACAGATAAAGGAATTGTGAAGCTCTTGATTGAAACCGGGGCAAATTGTTCCCATAGTTTCAGAATAAAAGATCCTTTCAATTGATTTTATGATTTAACACAAAAAACCATTGAAAATATTGTTAAAGCAATCGATCAAACGATGAAATCAATTGAAATGATTGATTGAATTGAATTTTCAGACTAATGGCGCAAAGCCTTCACAATTGATTCCGAATCACACTTATCCTGCTCATTCACGATCAACTCTAACATTATTTATCAAGCTAAAACTTCTAGAAAGAGTTTCTTGTCATTTACTAAAATAATGAGCAAAAAATTCTAATCAATTGAATTGAAAGTTTGAAAAATCGATAAAATACTAAAAACTGAGCAAAAAATCTAATTTTCATTTCGAGTACTGATTAATGTTTGACTCGAAAATACTATTAATGTTTTTCAGTAAAATTACAGCCAATTTCCCGAATAAAAGGCGTAATTCAAATGAACGCATATTTTTCAGAAGCCTTAATGATTTACAAGAATATAAAGGAATATCAAATGATGTTTGGAACAATGAGACAGCACAAAATTGAATTATCACTAATTAAGGCGATTTATGAGTCAATCATTGCACGCCATAGAAACGGAACACTTTCTTAACTCTTTATTTCATTTTATATTCAATACCCTTGGTCATTCAGTACGAATCCTAAATTAGTTTTAAATATAATTATGTCTAGGTGTTGTTCTTGCACAAATTTTTGTAAAACTGTAACTGTTTATTTAAATATAACTTTTCAATTTGTAGTTAGATTATTAATAAATTTTGTTAATTACAACTGGGTTACAATTACAACAATGTTCATTTTAATTTATCAATTTTTGTTCAATTTTTAAGTTTATATTTAACAAGCAAATTTTAATTCAACTAAAGGAGCAAAACCTTCAACTATTTTTATAACAACTTAGTTAAACCTTTTACAGACTGTAACTTTTTATTAGAATATTATTTTGCAATTAGTTTTGAAACGGATATTTTGCCCTCTTCCCCTATAGACACCCACTTTCTCCGGCTCGACAATCTAGACTATAATCCTTATCTTATGAAGTCGACCATTTCCTTAACTATCAGGATCGACAGTGACTCATTCACATGCTCCATAACATAAGAGGGCAGCACTGTCGAGCCGAGTCAATAAGGAAACCCTAACGCCAGATGACACTCTCAACGCATGCGCCGTCACAGCATTTACAACATGCGTTTGACCGCCATTTTTTGGCATTCGTGTTTTGGACGGCCTGAAGAGCGGCACGTTTT